>BMAO01038587.1:0-26452 GCA_019973975.1 Trichonephila clavata | reverse complement strand
AGTTCATTGTGAAAAATTAAGAGTGTCTCTTCTTTTCTCAAGAGTAGAAACTCTTTTATCCCAGTGAACTATCGTTATTATGGAGATCAAATGTTTTATAAGCTTTTTGAAAAGCACTCTCTCTTTCTTTTGGTGGTAAGGAGATATTTTCAGGAACAGCAGCAGAATGTTCTGGGACAGCTGTAGAATTTTCAGGAACGGCCGTAAAGGTTTCAGGAACTGCATCAGAATGTTCTGGGGAAGTCGTAGAGTTTTTCAGGAACAGCCGTAGAGTTTTCAGCAGATGTGGACAACTGTGTTTTCTTTTTCCTATTTGAAACAGACAAATCCACTCTCTTTCTTTTTCCCGCTTCATTCTCCAACTTTCTTTCGCAGCTTTTATTTTTCAAATGATTCAATAAGTTGTCTTTACGGGTAAAGGATGTATCACAAAACTCACATACAATTTTCTCTGTTGAATGCACAGAGTCAATGTGTCGTTTTAAATCACTTTGCCGAACGAAGTTTTTTCCACAAATATTGCAAGTAGACATAATGAAGCCGTAGAAATTTTAGAACGTTGCTACTCACTACTAAATCTTCAAACAAATTTTGTGTTCTGCTACTCTGTGACGATCAGGCACTGTACATATATTCGACGGAGCGAATGGGCTATTTGAAACATGTTATCAACGCGGTCTCCTTTTAAACTCCTGGGGGGGGGATAGTACACGCCCCTCATCACTTCTCATTGGTTGGCGCAGTGGAAATCTGCACACGTCACGCTCCGACCCCTTACCACCCGCCGTTTTCCGAGGCGTCAGTCTACAAAGTCAGACAGGGTATGTGAATAGATCAGCAGGGGGGTTTCGTCCTGCCCATTCAAACCACAGACCCACTGACGTCGAGACGAAACAATGAAAACCACGTGTTTTGCCTCCAAGCTGCTCTAATCCATCAAACTAGACATAAATAGGGGATCAATGCTACCTTGTTACAATACTATGAGAAAATACTGTACTGAATGGTCTCACTTTTATCTGATAATGAATCAAAACTTGAAAATGCAGGATACAACATAATATGATTATGGACAGGGGAAAGAATTTATGAATTTTCTTTTTGTTATCACGCAAAATAAAATTTATAGAATTAACTGTCTCGTAGTATAAATAGCAGCAGCATTGATAAAAATTATTTAGTTTAATCATGGATTCTCTCAAATTGGTTCATCCATTTACTTTAATCTTGGCTGGACCATCTGGTAGCGGTAAAAGTCAGTTCGTTAAAAAATTAATTGAAAATAAAATGATTAAACCTTTTCCTAAAAAAATAGTTTGGTGTTATGGGGTTTATCAAAAGTTATATGAAGAAATGTCGAATATTTCCTTTCATGAAGGTATTCCATCTAATGTGCACCAGTATTCGGATGCGTTAATTGTTATAGATGATCTTATGGGCGAGTTAGGGAATGATCCCCAATTAACAAAATTATTTGTAAAATATTCACATCACAGAAATTTGAGTATAATTTTTGTGGTACAGAATATTTTTCATAAAGGGAAAGAAATTAGAGAAATTTCCTTAAACGCTCATTATCTTGTATTATTTAAGAATCGAAGAGATCAATCCCAAATTACACATTTAGGGCGCCAATTATATCCTCGTAAAGTGAAATTTTTTCAAGAATGTTACACAGATACCACATCAAAGCCGTACGGATACTTACTTATTGATTTAAAACCTGAAACTGATGAATCCTTGCGTGTGCGCACAGGTATGTTTCCTGGAGATGTTTTTTATGTATATCAACCTCGATAACCCATTACTTTGAAACAAATAAATAGATTCAAATTGTTAGATGAATATTCATTAGTTCGCAAGATGCCAGTGTGTTCTGAACAAACTTTAGAGCTCTTAAAATTAATTTCTAAAACAAAAAAACTCAAAATCTATTTTGAAAAAGTGTTCAAAGAAAGAAATAAAAACTTTGTGTGAGTGCGTGCTGAATGTTTTATGTGGTAACATATCGTTGACTAAAATTAAAAAAAATCGCTTATCTCCCTATAAAGAAAGCTTAAGAAAGCTTTCTAACAAAAAAACACCTCTTTACGAGAAAAAGAAAATTTTAATTCAAAAAGGAGAAGGATTCCTATCTATTTTATTACCAGCAGCTATTTCCGTTATCAGCTCTTTAATTCAAAATGGAATTTAGCAAAAAATTTGTACTGGTACCCGAAGAAAGAGCTCAAGTAGCGGAACACTTATCGGAACTTGATCAACGTATGAAAAACATTCTCCATAATAAGGATTTAACTGAAGAAGAAAAAGCAATACTCTATCTACAAGTTTTACAAAAATATACACATTTTTCTGTTGAAAATCGAAAAGAGTCCGAATCAATTCCAACTGAAACATCTGTATCGGAAAATCAAGAAATGGAATCATTAAACGAAAATCTAAAAGGTTCAATAGTGAAGACAGAGAAAGGGCAGAATGTGAAGACAGAAAAAGGAGTGTTAGAGGATAAAATTTTTAGAATTGTTCCACCTAGGTATAAAGAAAAAGCAAAAGATATTTTCCAGTTTTTAAAGCTTCAAGAATCTTTCAGTTGGAATTCTGATGGTGAAATTATTTACAAAAATACTGTTATTCCAGGAAGTAATATTGTATTCCTCGTAAATGATTTTCTACGGAACCGAAAATCGGCACCTGAAGGAAGATATGTATTTTTAAGTGCTTTGAATGATGTAAATTTACCGAAACATCTAGATGTAAATAAAAAATTGTATAAGAATAACAAAATTATCAAAAAACCAATAATGTATGCTCGCAGAAATGCATGGTTGAAACTTTGAAATAAATGATAATCATTTGATTTAAAAAAAATGTCTCTTTATGATTTGAACAGTTTTCTTTTGCAGGTGAAAATATACTTATTTAATAAAATTTAAAAGTTTCAAATAGATGATAATTAAATAAAATTATATTAATTTTTTGAGAAAAAGAAATTTATCATAGAAAAAAAATATTAATTTTTTTAGGGAACAAAAATATTTTATCATAGAAAAAAATATTAATTTTTTAAGGGGAATATTATTATAAAAATTATATTAATTTTTTTTTTGAGAAAAAAAAAATTTATCATAGAAAAAAAATAGTAATTTTTTTTAGGGAAAAATAAAAGAATATAATAGAAAAAAAATAAAAGACACAAATATTTAGTTTCATTCCATTTTTTTTTTATTTTTTTATTTTCTAAACACAAATCTTACACCATATCGCTTCTTTACAAATTGATACATAATAAAATCATTTATATACAATTGATTTAAAATATAATGCATAGAATAGCCTTGGCTGCGTTTGAATAAAAAGTAAATACAGTATTGTCCACAAACATTGGATGTTGGTGATTGAAACACTTTGGAATTCCATAATACATCTAAATAGGTAGTAGTACTAATGTTATAGAATGCAGGAGGTTGTCCAAACGAGTCATAAAATTCTAATTCTCTTTTATCATTCACAAATAATGCTAACCAGTGGGTTCCAGGCTGCGATGAGTCATCAGAATTTACAATAGCACACATGTTTTCTTGCAGAGGAGGGATTGTATCTCTAGAATAAACACCTTGGAAATAGGGGGACGTGGCCTTCTCTTGAGATAAGACTGTAAACAGTTGCATTCCATCCATTCTTTAATTTCCGAAATCATACAAGATATTTCTCGATTTGTTTATTTCGATTAAATTTTCAAACTCGGCGAAAACGATAACACATACGGTTTGTTCTAAAGATTTGCTGAATTTTAGTTCTAATCGCAAATTGCTATGTTTTATCAAACTTAAATGTTCTCCTGAGGAACATAAATCTGGTGAGAGGTTAAATCCAAATAATGTATTTGAATCTTTATATTCTTTTCTAGAAATAAATATACCTCTGTCTTGACCCATTCGATCTGTCCCAACGAATAGAGTTTGATAGGCACGTATGTATTGATCTTTAGAAAAATCGAGTTCTAATGGATTGTGAGGCACCGGTTGTCCATCCACATACACTCCAACAAAATTTAAATTAAAATGTTTAAACTCATAGGGAGATTTTGAAAATGCGCCGTGAAAAGCTTCATTATCAACACATCCTACAAAAACTTTTTTCGGCATTTGGCCTGAAAATATGTTATCTTGAATAAAAGACATGCTTCCTTTAGGAATCGAATACACTTTGCACAGAACTCGGTTAATGGGATATTTTGCACTTGTTTTTTCCAGCGCTTTCGCATGACCAAGAATAACTCCAGGATTCACGCGAACTTTTCGTATGAATAAAGAAACATGATCCAAAACAACTTTAAATCCTACAGATCCTTGCAAACAAAATTCGGGTTTGCTTCGTATTAATTTTATTTTTAAATCCACTAAATTGAGTAAAAGACGATCTTGATGAAATAAATCTGAATGTATGCAACCAATCATGTCTACAGTTGCACTTTCTTTAAAAAATTCAGTTCTTTTCTTGAGACCATCATCAGAATCCTTGTAAAATAGTTCAGCCGTTAATTGGGAAGTTTTGCTGTCGTATCCATGGTTTAAGAGAGTTTCAATATAAGATCGGTAGGGATATGTATTACTGGAATTGGAAACCACGCGATCATTTAAGGATACATCTACTTGAGAAAATAATGAATGTAGAAATAAATTCACAGGTCCTATAGTATCATCTTTAGTAATAGGTGTATTGTCCACTTTTACTATTTTCGCTTTTACATATAATTGTGTTTGACTGAGATCTATGTAATCTTCTGCACTTCCAGAAATGTGAAATTCTACAGGTGCGTTATCGAAAACGTTAGAAAGAGGGTGAAATTGTTTCCACTGCCCATCTTGAATAACTGTTTGAGTACCGGGTAAGTTGAAAAGTTCCAATTCAGATTTAACACATTCAGGAGAATCTTTGAGAATAAATGCCATTTTTACGAATCGAAAATATCGCGTACACTCACTTTACGTGCTTTGGATGAAATGAATTTTTTCTGTTTCTTACACTTTCTTTTATACTGTCCTTTCCCCACCATAGATTGAACTCTATCAATAGCTTTCTGAGCTAATTTTTTCCCACTTTCTCTGCTTCTTGTTTTTACGGCTTCTTTAAATTTTTCTCCTGACAATACATCAGAGGCAACACGACTCCCTGTCCTTAATACTTCTTTTCCAATAGTTTTACCTCCTTTTACTAAAAAAGGTAAGGCCGCTCTAAACAATCGGCGAAATATTCCTCCGATTCCATAACCCTTTTGAAAACTAATGCCCTTGTAATGAGTCAGACCCGAGCCGATCTGACCTGCATAATGGTCCTCAAATCTTTTAGTACAGCAAACGTATGGTAAGCTCATCTTGGCGCTTTTATCTTCAAATGAGGGTATGAGAAAAGCACTGCTTTATTTATAGTATTTGTCTCATGCGAAAATGAAGCACTATGATCACTTTACCTCTTTCAAAGGGAACAAAATCACCTGAATTGAGTCTCAGTTCAGCTTGAATCGTCTGAAACGAGTGTCTCACTAAAGGTAAGTATTGAGGTCTATCATAATATTGACTAATCGTTTCCCCGTCTTCACCTTTAGTTCGAACGATTCGTAATAAAGGAGCTTGTGTATCTCCCACAATTTGAGGTGAAATTAGATCCGAGTAAACGTAAAAAACCGAAAAATTAGACCATGCATCAGCAACGAATTCGCTTTTCATATTACCCGTTATGATTGCATTGCGTTTGAACCCTAACAATTCTCCTAAGTTCTCTAAATGAAGACTGCTACCTCGAATCGCATTCATTTTCACCCGTTTCGATGCTTTATTGTAAGTTATTGTGAACCGACTAGGATTTTTTGGTAAAGCAAGCTGTATGGCTGATATAATATCAAACATTGTTTCATAACACCCCACATCAATTGTTTGCTTAACGGTTGAAGAAATATTACCGTCACCCACTTTGTATCGAAAATAATTGTTAGTTTCATTTACGTTAAGCCAAGAATGAGGGTAGATGATTTCAGACAATCCCACTTCCCATTCACCATTTAAATAAACGGGGGAGGGTAACTGAGTTTTGAAATGAGATATTTTGTTTTCTGGAAAGAAATGCATAGAGCTATCAGAAGGTAATGTTACGTAGAAAGACATTTTGAAAATGAGTCCGTAAGAAAAAAATTTAACTATTTATACTTTTTGAATATCAGTCACCCAATCATTAAACTTTTCAGGATAACCTAAAAATTTAACAAAATATTCAGTGATTCCTCGTCTTTTTCTTTGTTTGATGACGTTCTCTACAGGATAGAAACCAGAGTCGACAACTTTTTGTAATTCTGCTTCATAATAAGTACCTTTAATCTCTTCACCTTGTAAATCTCTTAATCTATAAACGATCGGAATTCTTTGCACGATTTCATAAACTGCGAAAAGTTCTCGACTCCAGTTTTGTTCATATCCTTTTTCAAAGAGAAGTTTTTGCTTATTAATGCGCACAACATCGCCAATTTTAAATTTAGGGGTTTTAGGTTTCTCATTTCTTAGATCACCATATAAATTATTTAATACTTGCTTCCTGTTATGCCTACTTACAGAAGCAGGCTCCATTTTAATTGAACGGTGATACGAGTGATTATAACTGTGCATTAATTTATCAATGACGTCAATGTAATTTTTAGTATTAAATTCAGTGAAATATTTCCACATTTTTGTTTTTAACGTCCGATTAAACCTTTCAACTACGCTAGCTTTAGTTTCGTTATTTGTAGAAAAAAATTTTACACTCATATTTTTCAAATAATTTTGAACTACTTTATTTAAAAACTCCTTACCGGCATCTGTTTGCAACACTTTAGGCTTCCTTTCTTTAAAAATAATTTCTAGCGCAGACTTTACACTTTTTCCAAATTTATCTTTCAGAGGAATTGCCCATGCAAATTTTGAAAATAAATCAATGCAAGTTAACAAATACTTATAACCCTTATTAAATTCTGCTAAAGATTGCATATCGACTAAATCCACTTGAAACTGACGATCAATATCACTTACAAATACTCGATTCCGCTGAAACTTATGCCGAACAGGTTTATGAAGAGTGTAAGCATCTTTCTGTGATAACCAATGCTTTACATCTTTTTTACTATATTTCCCTTTTAAAGAGCGATGTAATGCCTCCACACCTCCGAAGCTACTTGGAACTTCGGGATTTTCGT
Source organism: Trichonephila clavata (assembly GCA_019973975.1). Classification (NCBI taxonomy): domain Eukaryota; kingdom Metazoa; phylum Arthropoda; class Arachnida; order Araneae; family Nephilidae; genus Trichonephila; species Trichonephila clavata. The sequence continues at coordinate 19,230 of BMAO01038587.1, read as the reverse complement.
AAAACGCTGCTAAATCTTGATACATTGTTACCGACGAACAGAACTTGATTGAGTGACTATTACAATGAATAGTTATGCAATTTATACTTTTTGGGAAAGGCAAAGGGATTATGTTTAAAAGCATGAGCATAAATTTTCCTTACTTTTATACAAAATACTCTTATTTGTTTTTTAAACGTGAAACTTATTTCAACACAAATATTAAACTAACAAACAACAAAAATGATATTAACTCAAATCAAGCATAAAAAAAAACATTTTATTCAGATTTATAGGAACAAAATACTGTGTAAAACTTATAAAGTCAGTATGCAATATTTTTTAAACAAAATCCTCATAATATTCAAAACAATCAGATGGACATAACATATCTCTTACTTCTCTTAAAATAATATCTAAGCGAAGATTTTCCAAAAAATTTTCAGTTACATAATTTACAGGTTTTAACAGTAAAAAGTGTACATTTTCAAAAAGATTATTATAAAAATAATCAGCTATCTCATTAGCTTCCAGTGACAAAACATGTGAATTAAATGTTTCTTCTCGGTTCCCCATAACTCCTCAGCGAGTTTCTGAGGTTGATTCAGTCCTTTTTCGTTCAGGAGGCTACAAATAGATTTTTTCAAAATTTGCGTCAAGTATCGTTGACCCAGACTAACGTCCAAAGAAAAAGGTAATGCGTTTTCTATGGGACCTTCACAGAAGGTTTTATATGCAGTTAAAAAGTCCATACACAGAAATACATTGTCTATAACGGCATTTTCAATAGCACCATATTTTTCAATCATTTCAGCCCACTGCTCTCGGGATATGCTGATTTCTTTAAAAGTAGGCTCTTTATTCGGACCGTATTTAATGCGCTTAAAAGTAAAATTAGTGAAGTTCTCACTTGTTATTTGAATGTGCCGTTCAGGAGGGAAAAGTCCACTCGGTAATTCCTCCAGTGATTCCGGTACTTTCTTTTTACGCATGATATATTCGATCCACTGTGGGTCTAATGTTATTCCCTCAGGAGTTGGGTAGTAGGTTTTTCCATACTTCTTGAAACGCCTTATGTGTACTGATACGGAATCATAATAGATGCTTGCAAAGACAAAAACATCATCTCCAATTGGAAATACTCCATCTGGTATGCAATCCTCGGTAAATTTTCCATACTTCTGAAAATAATATACCAAAATTAATGAGGATTAGAAAAGTGTAAAAAACATTATAAACATTACATATCAAATTTATTTAATTTTGTTACTTACTTTTGAAACTTCTCTTCTTGCTTTCTTATTTGCAGAAGATTCCACGACCTTTCCAAGCTTTCGTTGTTCGCTATGTGTTTCAGACATTGTCAATTTTTTTTTTTCCTTTTCGAATACAGTCCGTCGCAGTACTGACAAACGAAATGAATCTTGAACCTAAGATGTGACAAGGGTCTAAAGCATATTGACCGAATTACACTTGAACGGAGTTCGCTGAGTGGTTGAAAGCAATGTATCCATCCGCTCTAAGCATTGAGATAATTTCTGACGTAGAATTCAGTCGCCGTCTTGTAGAATCAAGATCAGACAAGCTAAGACAAGTTCAATCGTAAACCGTTCACACGCTGATTACGAGTATTCTACGTCACATTTTTACTGTGTATGTGTAATCATTATACCGCATTAAAATTTACAAATTATTAAAATAATATAAGTGAAATATTTTTTTTATTTCATTTTAATTAAGAAAATGTCGCCATCTGCTTCGCCTGCAAAATTAAATTCATGAGATTATATAAACCTAAGTTTTCTTCAGGTCTGCATGCCTTCATAGGACAATGGTTAGCGTAACTGAAAAACTATTGTCCTATGGAGACATTTTGTTCTGGGGCTGTGAGTTTGAATCTGGATTTATTATTTTTTTTTTTATTTGAGCGTTATTTTTTCAATCATTTTAAAATCTAATAATTAGTGTATAGTTTAACCAATAGGTGGCGCCATGAGCACTTTAAACATTTCAATAAACTTTTTTTACACATTTAAAAAAACAACTCAACTTAGCAGCAGGAGGGAAACAACTCAACAGCAGGTGAAAACAACTCAACTCCCCCCATCAACTCGAAAACCAAAACCATAGCAGGAGGGAAACAACTCAACTCCACGCAGCATCCACAGAAGGGAAACAACTCCGCGCCTGCGCCTCCACAGGAGGAAAACAACTCAACTCTGCGCCTGTGCCTGCGTTTAAACATTTCAATAAACTTTTTTTACACATTTAAAAAAACAACTCAACTTAGCAGCAGGAGGGAAACAACTCAACAGCAGGTGAAAACAACTCAACTCCCCCATCAACTCGAAAACCAAAACCATAGCAGGAGGGAAACAACTCAACTCCACGCAGCATCCACAGAAGGGAAACAAACAACTCAACTCTGCGCCTGCGCCTGTGCCTGCGCCTTTACCGCAGAACCGGCTTTTCTTACCTACTAGCGCCTGTGCCTTCGCCTGCGCCTGCGCCTGTGCCTGCGCCTGCGCCTTTACCGCAGAACAGACTTTTCTTACCTACTGCCATATATTAAGTTACAGGCACAGGAGGAAGGAAGTATTGTGTAAAATATAGAGGGTATACAGCTTTTTAATGCAATAACTTTCTTCAAAAATATTTTTCCAAGTAAAAAAACCTATTACAATATTATAAATTATGATAAAAAATTATTTCATCCCCGCCTCCAAATTTTGCTCTATATATATAGCAATAAGAATTTTTCTTAAATCTTACCTTGTTCTGTGGCTTCTAATGAAAGAAGTTTCAGTAAATTAAAAATTATTAAATTACTTGAGAAATAATATGACACAAAGCGTTCAGATTTGGCTATCATCTCTATTGAATCCGAAATCTCAGAAAAAATTGATTTCACTGGAATTATTCACAAATTTGCCTCTCAGAAAGCCAAAAAATTTATTTTATAGTTAATTATTAGGTAGTCGTTGTAGAAAAACTGATTTATATACTTTCCGTTTCACGAGAGTTATGCTTTAGTACTTTTTTTTTTATTAGATAATATTTTCCGAGTAAATACTGCTGTTTCACATATCTAGTTATAAAATATCTATTTTCATTTCAAAGGTAATATTTTTGTTTTCTTATGATTTTATTCAAGTATTTTGTCATTGTTATAACCTATTAGCTGGTCAAAAAATAGAGTTTTGCTCTTCAAATTTAATTTGCATTTTTGTTAATGTTTTACTTTTTATTCTTATACAGGTGCATGAGTTTGAAACGTTAAATATTAGTCAAAAAATCTGAAAATTCTCTAAAAGGGAGGCAGAGTAGGTCTTTTCATGCGGGCGGCCTACACCGTAGGATCTGCCCGTCCATATACTTCTGTTTAGCTTAGATTTTATGAGAGCAGTGTTTTTATACAGTGCCTATCGGAAATTTTGATGTTTTAAAATTTGAAAATTAATGAATGGGAATTCATGCATGAAAAGTTCCCGATGAAATACATGCATGCACATATGTTTCAATTAAAAATTAGAAAAACGTAAGCAAAAAATACTTTTAAAAGTTGAGTTAATTAAAGTTAATAATTAATTTGTGATCGTAAGCGGAATATTTTGTTCAAAAGATATTCGTATAATTCTTACTTTCAAATTTCTTATATTCATACTCAGTTTGTGTGAGAAAAAACTGAGAGTAAAAAACTTACTCAAAATCTCTAAGAAACCTAAACTTCTCTTTTTCACATTAATGATTTCTTTCCCCTCCTAATTGATACCTTCCATAGATTTTATTTCCCACGTGAAAATAAAATAAAAGCACACTAAACGTCTACATGGCAATTTTGCTATAGCACAAACGGGAACTTACGTACCTAAATCTTGAATATAATTTAATTTAGAATTTGTGCATCGATGCATGAAATAGTTTTCAATGCAGTTTCGAACATTTGCTTTGTTTTCTTTGATTATCGATGGGAAAATATCACAACAGATGTATTATTTCTTAAAATCTGAAAGAATGGAAATAGGATGTGTGTGTGTTAATGCTTTATTATTATTATTCAACTCTTTGTTTAGTGGAATATAATTCAAAATAGCGATTCTTTTTCTTAAGAATTGATTGAACCCAGTAGCGAACACAAAGATTTTTCAAGGTTGGGGTCCATGATCGAAAGTCCCCCAACTCGTAACATACTTCAAGAAAACAACAATGGATTCTTCTGAATTTGTCGATTTTGTTAACAAAAAAAGAGTAAAAAATAAATTATTGAATTAATAATTAGCATTAATTAATAAAATAACTTGTTAATTACAAGTACTTAATTAAATTTTACTTTATATATAGAGAGGATTACCATCAATCGAAAAACATTCAAGGGCTTTAGGGGGGGATCCGGACCCCTAGGACACCCCCCTTGTATGCGCCACTTATTGAAGCATAAAGGTAAGATCAATGAATAAACACAAGGATTTTTTTCAGAATTAATTCAACTGGAATTGTGTAATACCTAAAGTTTTGAAACTATTGAAAGACTTGGATATATTTTAAGGCGTTTTTCCCGAAGTATGCTGTTTTTTAATCTTTATATGCTGCTGTATTATGTGTTGCTTTTTATATATTTTTTATTTTCAAAAGTAGTAGTATATTTTTCTATTTAAATATTTCATTCTACATTTAAGCTCGCTTTTTTTTCGAACTATTATCAAAGAATTCCAAAGTAATTTAATTATGAATTTTTTTAGTTCTATTTATGTACGATAAAATAATATAATTGCTTTAAATAACCAATCAAATACTAATATAAAGCTGTTTTTTCTCTTTAATTTTATATTTTCCCACTTCCACAAATGTGTTAATAATACTCGTTTTGAGGAATTTTAAGGTATCCGATTACTTGCGACAACTTTTTTTTTTAAATGAAGAAATGGGTATTTTTGTTATGATTTTTTAATTTGTTTAGTACATTTTAAGAAAAATATGCTTAAATTAAGAGGATAAAAAGAAATCATTATTATTAAAATGGGAAAAAATTGGTAAAAATTTACAAAAAATAACATAAATGGGGCCCATTCTGTACTAAAAGTTTCTTAACAAATTTTCAATTTTGATGTGTTGCTATGTTATTCATTTTTGAAATGACCTTCAGGATGCGAGATATTTTAATTCTTACAAAAACTAGAGCACTTTATCTTAGTTATTATATGGTTGCTTTAAAAAAACAGTGATTATATTAACATAAGACTGTAATTTTGTAATAAAACAGTGATTGATAAATCTGAAGGTTAAACAACTTCTACTATTATACAGAAAATACACAAAAAATTTCAGTTAATTATTTTCAAAACTTTTTCAGCAATCGTTGTTCCCGTTTGAGCATTTAAAAAACACACACACACATTTCGAGTAAAACGCGTTTTAAAGTATGGCATCTTGCTAAAATAATGGCGCATTCTTTTACTAAAACACTTGTAGTTTTTGTTCTAGTGAACGGAAAATTATAAACTTGGTATTTTTATAAAGCTAATAAGATGGCCTATAAAAAAAATCATAAAAAAATTCTCAATTTTTGGAAAAATTCACAATTTTAGGGTAGTCTGATACCTTAATGTCACAGAGTATGTATACACACACACACACACACACACATATATATATATATATATATACAGGTGGTTATCAAAATAATAGAAACACCTTTGATTTATAAATAATCCTTTATTAACATGGTGTAGGACCGTCTTTGTGGCACGTGATACAACTTGGATTCGACTAAGGTATGAACTACGATATCTTCTCATCAAGTCACTATATTTCAAATTTATATCTATAAGTAACATCTAATTGTATATAGATAGACTGAATAGTATTAAGTGTATACGCCTCAAAAATATTAAGGGACAGACAGTTATTTTTGATGAGTATTTTCTTATGCGGGACGACCTGGAAACTAAACATACAAAATAAGACAGGTGATAACGAACCACCCAGTTTTTACAGTGGAAATCAGATCAATAATACAAAAATATAACAAGGTCTATTTTTTTGTTTAATACTGTAAAATTAGAAGTTTAACAATTTTTATGACTTTATTCGAGGAGTAAATGTAGTTGCAGGAAACAATGTCCAAGAGCATTGTTACACGCATGGTGCAGTCAAGAGATGAATTGTCCAAGCTTTTCGTACATTCATATTTTGCAGTTAAATATAGTTTAAACTAAATAATTTAAGTCTCAAAATATAATCGATAAACAAAATTCCCCTAAGTTTAATTTTAAGTAAAAAATAGGGCCGAAGAAAAAATTCTTAGGGGTGGAAAACTGTCAGGATTGAAACTTATCTATAAGTGAGTTAGAAAAATAATGTTGTTTGTTAAAAGACCACGAAGTCAGATATCGCTTCAAAACTCTTTCAAAATAAGCATAGAAAAACTATTACAGCAGAAATACCTATTCTTAGGAATTTTTAAAAAAACTGTAATTAAAAAGTTTTCATTCAGTTAGCTATCATTACTACAATAGTTATATATATGTTTGATAATACTATATATATATATATATATATATACTATAAATTTTTAAAAAACTGTTTCATATATATACAATGAAAATCGCTTAACAAGAAACTGAATGGACTGAAATGATTTTTCGTGTTGAAGGAATTTCGTATTAAAGGATATTGCCATGAAAAACTATGCATCAACAATATTAAGTTTATTAAAGTTTATTTTATTTACATATAGAAGTGTATGTATGCATATTTTTAATACAAAACTTTCAATTTTTTTGATAAACAAAACATTTTTTTGAGTTTTTGGAGAATAATCTTAATGGAAAGAAAGCCCTGACTTGTCGTGCACATGTCAGGCCTTTCACTCGGGAATAATTTGAATGAATTCACCCATACACTTAAGGTCGACACATCCGTTCACATTAAGCAGAAAACTTTCCGTTGGATTCCAACCATTTGGGAAATTACTAGTTTACACTTGAATAATTTTTGTAAGCAATGCCATTTTCTTTTCCTGAGGTGTAGGACTTGTAATGCATGTTTTAAATTTAAATCGTGATTGTGAGAAAAAGATACGAGTGAACCAGGTTTGTTTACTCAGTTCAATCGATCTTTGACAATGATAAATTACTATGAAATTCTCTTTTTCAAGTGATCGTAATGCTTGCATAAAAAAAAACCTTTCTTTTTCTTTCTTTTTTCTTTTCCATACAATAGGTATCTTCCTTTGGCTTCTTTATTTTATAAATTGCTATACGGATCGCTGTTTCTGAATAATGTAGTATCGTATTCTGAGAAAGTTAAGACTAAGAAAAAGGTTCCAAACCACACGTTTATTCCCCCAAAATTACGAGTACATTCAGTCTTCCAAGAAAGTCAGAAAAGTTATTTTATAGTTAATTATTATAGGGAGTCTTTGTAGAAGGACTGATTTTTTTCTTTTCGTTTCACGAGATTCATGTTTAAGTACTTTTTTTGATTAAATTATATTTTCTGAGTAAATACAGTTGTTTTGCTTTTTTAATTATAAAATGGCTATTTTTATTTCAAAGGTAATATTTTTGCTTGTTTATTATTTTGTCAAAAATTTTTTTTGTCGCGATCATAACCCTTCAGCTGGCCAAAAAATAAAGTTTTGCTCTTCAAATTTTATTTGTATATATATATATATGTTGTATACGATCAGGCGACACCAGCGCCACTCTCTGTAAACCCCGGATGTAAGCGGGAGAAGGAATATACTTACCTTCTTTCCCAGCAGCGCGCGTCTAGTCAGGTTTAACAACCTGTAAATGTTATTAAATATCCTTAAACCTTAACGTCTTTTTTTTCATTCAACATACCCCTAGATACCACCCTCTCTGTTACATATATATATATATATATATATATATATGTTTATGTAATGAGTTTATAATCTCAATATATAAGTATTGAAATAAGCAATTAAATATAAAATTATTGTAATACGTAAGTAAATATGTAAGTATTATAATAAATAAATAAATATGTAAGTATTATAATAAATAAATAAATATGTAAGTATTATAGTAAGTAATAAATATATTAGTCAAAATATGAAAAATTCTCTAGAGGGGCGGCATATTAGGTCTTCGCAAGAGGATGGCCCTGAATATCATGAATATCAAAAAACCATTATCCATTAAAATTATGCTGAAAACACAGAATTAAACTATCATTTAAGATATTAACAATTCAATACTTAGTTATTTCCTATTACAAAAAATGTACAAAAATAAAAAGTATATACTACTATTAGTGGTACACACAGGTTTTTTTCCAAGGAGGGGGGGGGGGGAGGGTGCGTTCGCTGCGAAATGTATCTTTCTCATATCTTTCCCCGATACGCCACCAAACATACTCTTTTGACTTTGTGGACTATCGGGAGCAAAAAACAGTAAAAAATAATTTTTGAATAAATATTTAGCATTAATTATTAAACTAAACTATTAATAACAAATACTTAATTAAATGTTACGTCGTTTTTACAAAGGATTAGTCAATCGGGAAAAAAAAATCAAAGGGGATGGGGGCGCACCAGGTAACTCTTCCCACTTGCATGTGCCACTGATCTCTGTTAAGATCACATTTCCAATTATTGAAACTTTCAGTGTGGTGGCGTTGTAGTCGCTCTGAGTTTCTACTTTTTGTATGATCGTTTTCTTTCAGTGTTTTCCTGTGATGTCTTGATCAAGTAAATTTGTGTTAGCCCATGAGTTGGCTTCTCTGATTTTCCGAGCCTTTCTGACAGCTAGGAGCTTTTTTATCTGTCCATTTAAATGAATAATTATTATTTGAGAACAAACAGCACTTAACCCCCCCTTTTCTTAAGCGATGAGAAAAAAATTTACGAAAAAACAAATTTCCTTAATTATATCTGTATAATATAAAATACTGATTATGCATTAAACGTTATGAAACTAATTTTTCAAAGACTATTGCAAAATAATACACACAATTGTATCGGAATAAATCCTGAAAACTTCAATATCTATCATACTGAGAAGTAAATACAAAATATGCATCCTACAAAAACTTTGGTGTAGTATATTGTCATGGTTTTCTTAAAATTTAGCGTTCAAAATAATGTAAAAACACTTACTTAAATTGAAATTTTTAAAAATCGGAATGCTTAAATTATATTCTGAGTTGCTTGTTTGTACGTACAAAAAAGGTTTCAAGAGAGAAATATTCTGTAATAAAAGAATGCGTCTATTTTTAAAATAAAAGAAAACTTCAATGGGAAATTCAGGCAAAACTTGTGCATTCATGCAAAAGTATATTCAGTTACAAAGGAAATAAAAGTGCAAATTTTTATACAAAAAATTTAACTCTGCACCCCTATATTTATAAAAATGTATTTATCTAGTCACCCCTGAATAACCACCACTTTAATTAATATAAGCATATATTCTAATGGCTTCGCACTAATAGGCCAAAGATGGCTAAACCTAGAAGCGGTTATTAAACCATACAAAAATAAACTTTCGCCCCACAGTTAGCAGTCATGAAATTCATGGCGGCGATTCAGTATATTAGAAAAATTAAACTCAATGACTAGAAATAAGCAAATGTAACCAGAAGGCTACAAAATAATATTTAAAAATGTCTCAGTAGACTATAATTGAAGAAAATCTTGGTTTGATTTTATTTTAATATACGTTTACAATAATCTATCAATGCTCAAATTCCTCACGTTTGCGTGTGACCGTGGTAGTACAGCGGTCAAGGTAACGCAGTGGAGCTAAAATAATCTGAGGTAGCTAGTTTTGACCTGACTGTGTAGATTTCGACCTATGATATAAATACATGCATCCATATTTCTGTATTTTGAAGGCAACATTGCGGCATACACACACACACGAGAGGAGTGTCAAGTTTTTTTACTCTAATGTTTTTAACAAGTGGCACATTGGGCGCAGTAGGAAGTGGCACACACATATCGGGGAAAAAAAAGAAAGTCTTCTGGTTCTTTTTTGATGATAATATTAGAAGGTGAATTGTGTGTGACGGGGGCGATATTCCAATCATTGTGTGGGTTTTCGTTATAATCTTTAGAAGGTGCCAAAGGAGGATGTGGCATTATATATGTATGTATATAAATCATTTGGTTTATATCGATTTCATCAACAAAAAAAAAAGCAGAATCGTATATTTCTTCTGTAAATACGTCCAGGGAAAATAACGCTTTGGCTGAGCGAGAAGTTTATTTAGGCCGGTGGCATTTGTGTAGTTTAAGTTGTATTGTTTAGGTTCAGCATCTAAATATAGTATTATTGAATTCAATACCTTGTTATTGTACTAAAGGGGGCGCAATGGAAATTATGATTGAATGTTGGGTCGCAAATATTGGAAGTTTGAGAAGCACTAGGTTGCAATATTTTGAAACCTTGTTCACATATTTTTTGGGGATGGTATCTTACACAGACAGTTCCATTTTTTCCAGTAAAAAGTATTTTGAAGTCAGCGATGCAGATAACAATGTTCGCACTTGATCAATCCCTTGCTCTAAGCCAGTCCCGTGATCACCCTCAGAAATACTATCTATTTCGGAATTAGAAAAATCAAGAGTTCACTGTCCGTTTCTATACTTAAAAGATCACACAGTCTTTGCTGTTAAGGCTCTTATGCACTTATTTCAACCATTTCAGTGGCGTAACGTGCACCCCCGCAACCCCCGCACTGCGGGGGGCCCAAAGCCTGACTGACGCGATGAACGTAGATTTTCTCAAAATTCACTTCACATTTTTAAAAATTGAATTTTTAAGCGATTTTTCAATCCGCGATCAAATGTCATTCATATATACAGGGTGTCCAGCCTTAATGTCACCCAATAGCTAATTTCCGAACCGTTCGGCTTAGATATGCACTTCCAATTTTAAAAATGTTTTAAAAAGGTAAAGCATGTTTTTACGTGCTTTTCGAACCAAAAACCCATTTACAGAAAATTACAAAAATTAAATTTTTATACGGTCCCCCGGTCCTATCATTTGTATTTAGGAAAAGATGCAGTACACAAAAACAATGTAAGCAGAAAAAGTTTCATTTTCTTACGATAAAAACTGACGAAGTTATACCTACCTAAAGTTGAAGCACCTGAATTACTCAGAAAAGGGGGTCGCATATAAATTGAGTTTAGAGTACAGTAATTCACTATCTACATATACAGGAAGAGCAAAAGAAAAACATAATAGTAATATTAAAACATCGTAGTAAACATCATAGTTTGACAACTTGCATTGCTGTATGGCAAACAATAAAAATTAAATTAAAGAAATAAAACTTGTACCGAAAAGATTAAAACAGCTTGTTTTAACAAATAGCAACAAAATAATACAGGATTCGCCATTAAAATTATAGCATAATGTGGAATGATGCGCCAATCAGGGGTTTTATTATATCAGAATGACCAAATTAACTTAAATAAGGGTGAAGGCACGAGACAAGGGAAATACCCAATTTTATACAAGCGTTGAACAACACCAGCAATTGTACAATAAGATGAATGTCTTCGAGTGGGGAATTTAATGGCATAAAGTCTTGTCGCTCTCTCTTATTTCGATTACACTGTCCATAAAATAGTGCCATTTCGCAGTATTCTTCATTTGTATACATCTCGTTCTCCCGTACTAGAATTCATAATATTAGAATACGACTGTATGCAATTGGAAGCGACTACACAACAGATTTTTAACGTTTGTCATGATCAGCAAAAACGCAGCAAATCAGACTGAAGCAGCAGCATATAAGTCTATTTTTTTGGAACTGCTTTTGAAGTGTTTTCTTCGTCCAAAGTATTTTATTTTTTCTATGTTTTACACGTACACAGAATAAATTTTATTTCTTAAGTACTCAACTATTGTATTATTAACGTATGCTTTTATATTTAAAACCGATTTACATAAAAGTGACGTGAAAGAGCGAAAGTTTCCTGGCAGAGTTCCAACTAATTTCACTTTGGAGACGGCCCCTTACTAGCTACTTGAGAAATGGATAAAATATATGATATTCAAGTTCCCTAACTCGGCCAGTTTTTATCGTAATAAAATGAAACTTTTTGTGTATACTTTGTTTTTGTGTACTGCAACTTTTCCTAAATATAAGTGATAGGACCTGAGGACCGTATAAAAAATTAATTTTTCTAATTTTTTTGTAAATGGGTTTTATGGTTCAAAAAGCACGTAAAAACATGCTTTACCTTTTTTAAAACATTTTTTAAATTGGAAGTGCATATCTAAGCAGAACGGTTCGGGAATTAGCTATTGAGTCACATTAAGGCTGGACACCCTTTATATATATATAATCAAAACTTTCATACGCTCATTAAATACCTTTAATCCCATAGCAAATAAAAAAAAAACTTTTTTTTTCATTTGCTGTAATCCAGGCGACGAGAGATACTTTTCTTTAGTGGTTTTTTTTTTTTAAACCTAAATTATTATAACAAATAAAACAAAAGTCAGATGGATTAAATGCTAGGACGATACAAAAGTTCAACACTGTTTTTTTACTGTATACCTTACATTAGCAGTAAAAAGGGGGGGGGCATGATTTACTTTTTAAGAAGCAGCAGAGAAAATTTTTGGCATCTTTAACCTCCCCCCCCCCACCATATGTTTCAATTTCATTTAGCTAAGTCGTAAATAACGTACATCTGTTATGCTTTTTTCAAGTAAAATAGTATTACGATACTTGGAAAAGCATAGAGAGCATTTGATATTAGATTTGTGAGTATTCAATCAAATGAAGACTAATGAGAAGAGAGCATAATGGGATGTATCAGTTTTTTATTTCATTTTCATGAAATCATTTTTGCTTCACACACAGAACTCTTCTTATTAAAAGTTACAGTATTTACGCTAGAATATAATTGAACTTAGGTCAAGTTCATCCTGGATTCAAAAATGAAGAATCAAGTAAGTGATGCCTTTTTTCTTTCGTAAGAATTTTAAATCTAAAATTATTTTACAGTGTTCGTATCTTTCTTAGTGTTCGTTTTTATTCAAGTTACCAGGTTATCTCTCGTTAGAGATTTCCAGTTTTAATAAATATTATAAATACTCTCGAAGGTTGTACATTTTTTCTTCGTTTACTCAGACTCCGGTTGATGTTGTATTCGGTTAAAAGCTTAATATTAAATATTTTTACGTGATGTATAAAGGTACATTATGCTGTGGTTTGGCAATCCTTTGTATATATACACTTCCTGGAAAAGAGTGTTCTTAAAGACGAAGGAGAGAACATAAGCTCTGAAGAAACCACTAGACTTGTTAATTCATTGCTGAAACGACTTTAGGAAGTTTTTAACACACGGGGTTATCCGACATATTAAACAGCTCATTAAAGTTACTACTAAAACAGTGAACGCAGACTTTTTCTGCTTGATTTTTGTTGGTTGGTTCTCAATACTTGTAATAAACTAAATAAAATATAATTTAAAAATGTTTTTCAAATTCCGGTTTTTAAATTTTTTTCGTCGTTTTTGTAAGCAGTACTAAGTGAACGCAGACTTCTTCCAGCCCAAGTATATATATATATATATATATATATATATATATATAAGATCCGGCTTGTGGCCCAAGACCTGACCTTGCGGGGGGGGGCAATTATTTTCCGTTACGCCACTGAACCATTTCTTCAGCACTCAATGTTAAGATTCAAGTAAAGCGCATCCGCCGTGTAGAGGGGTGTAGCGTCGTCTATCAGTCAACTGATTGCTCATCCTTTTTTCTTCTTTGAAATCCTTGGCTAAAATTCGTCCCAGATGGCCTTTTCTTCAAAATGGACAATAGAAGACGCACTTGTTTCAAAGGGTGTCCATTCTTTCATTTTTTCTAACATGAGGATGTGTTTCACACGTGTGGAAGAGATGGTCAGCCATTGTGATGAAGGAATACCAAGGATTGTATTCTCAGTGTCGAAGCGACTGATCAAATTATGGCCCTGTCATATGGTTTTCGATATATGGCGACAAGAGGGTCGCTGTCCAGACAGGCCTTTGCCACGGAAGAGCCAATTGTGGTTTGGACCGAGGGTTCCAGGTGCAGATCCATGTTCCTTTCAATCAAAAATTGTATGAGGGGGGTAGAGGGAGGCCCCCAAAAGGTTTAAAGAAAAATTGAAAGGTAACCGGTGATCGGCAAGGAGCTATTCGAGCGGAAGGTACTAGACAGCGAGGATAGCGGTAGGAGATCAGCGTGATCGACTATACGGGAAAAAGTTTGCGAGGCAGCGAAAGGAGCGATATCAGAGATCAGGAAGATCAGAGAAAGACCTACGAGGTGGTAGGAGGATACCAAAAGTGTGAAGACGAACCCTGCTTTATTTTTTGACGAATCTTAATCGCTACGATATTTGGTGGAAACAGACCAATAGACGACGATACCAAGTATAAGGTAACTAGATGTGCAAGCTCATAGATACATGAGTCAATCTGTGATAACTATTTGTAAATAAAATTAATTTTACTTAAGCTGTGTGATCCATCTTGTTACACAAAATTTTAAAGCAAATATGGGTCACGACATAACAAGGGGTTGATGCCCCCTTCCTCCTTTTATAGAAAATAAAGTAGCTGGGTGATTTTATCCCGATGCGTGTGCTGACGAGTTAATTCACATTTGGTGTTAAATGTGCTATATTTAGATCATAATAAAGGTAAAATTTTATCCATATTGCATTCGTTAACTTATGAGTTTGTGGGGGAGGGGTCCTAACTGGGACCCCTCTCCTTCTATCCGACGCGTCTCTAGGTGTGGGGGGAAACGAAGCATCACCAACAAACTCCATAATAACAATTAGATTTATTCAAGCTTTGAACACACAATTAAACAATCACTAGTTAAGTTATAAGAAGAAACCTAGGAGTGATATCTAAAGCGTCGATTATTCCTAATATTCAATCCTAAGTAAACCCGACTACCAGAAATAGATAAGGAGAACAATAACTAATGAACCTCTGGCCGGTTTTGATTCTTTTATCTTAAATCTTCAATCTAATAATTTAATCTCAGAAATTACCTTTTAAACGCGTGCTAAGTTTGTGAAGTAAATACTCCAGTGTTCACACTTACTTGACAGCTTCACGGCTCCTTCTCTCCTTTACATCTACAAAACCTATATATATAGACTTTATATAGTCGAACTAATTAACATATATCTATCTCGTGTTTTTCTTGAAAGGCTGTGAATTAATATAAATGCTAGCCCCAAAGTTTCCCCAAAATGATTAGTGAGAATATCTCGCGAATAGCCCCGTCACAAGTTGATTAAAAGTAAAACAAGTTAATCGTAAAAAGAAGAAATCTTATTTCATCTGCTGTTGAAATGAAGAAACAAATTTGCATTTTAAATAGTGTAGTCTGATTTAAAACGAGTTTCTAGAGACAGAAGTTTCAAAAATGTTTTAAGATCTTTAATATCGCAGATTTTATAAGGATTTTAGGAAGTAACGGGAGGATAACTTATGAAAATTATGAAAATAATTTCTACTAATGTAGAGATCAGGACCGATCCTAGGGTGTGTCGGCCGCCCGCGTGCAAAGGCCTAATCTGCCCCTCCTCTAGAGAATTTTTCATATTTTGACTAATACTTAACGTTGTCGCTATAAACTGGAAACGAACTTAATTCCTTTCTAGCCTGTGATCCGGCTAAAGGTGCGGAAAGAATTAAAGGATCATTCGACATGATAAACTAATTATTTTATTTATCAATTTAATCGACTTAAACACAAATCAATATATCGTAAACAAAAATCAATCTATAAATAAGATAATTCAATCAAGCAACAGAGGGAAGAGACGAGAGTCGCGTTTGGGGAGAATACATTAAATAAACTTCTTTACATTAAAGGTTCTTCCTTAATATTACTTTACACGGTAGATAACACTTACATCACACCAAATTAAAATTGAACATAAATTTTAATGTGTGTGTGTGTGTGTGTTTCAATTTTTCTCCTGCCTCTGATGGTATCTTCAATTAAGGCCTTTAATATATGCTATAATAACTTTTTAGGTCTTGTTTAAGAGGTCTAATAGCATTGATACGAACTTCACTCCTTGTTTTTCTGAACGATTTTAAAGTTAGACTTTTCACGTGTGTTTTTGGTAAATACCATCGATATGGGTACGCAAAAAAGTAATTACATACCTCTTGTACCATATAAAAAAAAGCAGAAATTTCTCCAATGGAGCTGGCAGCGTCATCAACGATGAGATTTAATATATGAACTGCACACAACACGTACATATATTATAAAGTTTGAGGGTTTTTCTTTTCTTTTATCAATGCAACATAAGTGCTGTTGTAGAAAAAAAATTTATCTAGTGTTAATGACTATATTTGCTGGCAAATATTGAAATGGATTATAGCTCGTAATATTAAAAGTGCATTTGAGTGATATTTAGATTAGAAATTCTTAATAAAAAAATCCATTTGAAATTCACACAAAAAAATGTTTTTTTCTCTCCTCTACGTTGTTTTAGTGGCCGCAGTAGCCTAATGGTCAAGATATCGCATCGTGGCTGGCATGTCATGAGTTCGAGCCCAGTACCACTAAAGACCCGCCATGTAAGGGAGCGATGCACGTTAAATCTGTCAAGAGCTCACACGTCCTCCCGTTGGTGTAGTGTGGTGTGGTAGTTAGGAGAGGAGGTGCAAGCTCATGTGTCGTCCTTTTCACTTGATCATGGTTCAAAATTACGAGGTCCGTCGCCAAAAGCCTTCGAGTAGCTGAACAGTGCGACGTTAATATTCACTCACTCTACGTTAATTTAAAGTGCGATTTTTCATAGTTTGATAAATGTCACGCTTTATTTTTAATATACAAGTAGAGGTAAAAATAATAAAACCAAGAAAATAATTTTAAATAATTTTTCATTTGAAATTAATTTTGTTGCAAATTACCGTTATATCTGGAAAGCAAATTTTGAAACCTTAACACCAAATAGTATATCTGAAATATGTTGAATTGATTTTTAAAAAAAAGTTGACTGTTGAAACAGATTATTTCCTACATTATTTATAGCCAGTTTCTAAATGCGGAAAGAAATGTTTTTTAATTATTTTTAAAAAGTATTTACACCTGTTGTATGAATAAATATATCTAAAATTCTTAGATCACCGAATAAAATAAAAGAATGATCTAGCCGTATACCTAAATCAATAGTAATAGACAATTTTGATACTTAATTTATAAATGAATGTATCAGGCTAAATATTTTTAAACAATTCAACACGGCTTCATCAATTCAATCTTAAACGTGATGCATACAGGAAATATTATGAAGAACCATTGGATATATTAATTCTGCTAATATAGAGAAAATAATAGTAAGTGGCTAAGTCAGCGTTTCTCAAACTGTGGGGCACGCTCCTCTAGAGGGAGGGATGTAATAATTCTACGAAGGGGCGCGAACATATTGAAAAGTCAAAAATAAAAGATTATTTCAAAAAAGAAAAATCATAATTTACTGAAAATAGCAAACCAAATACATTTTGAAAAAATACACATTTACACTGATATAATACATTTATAAATGTATCAGTACTACACACACATACAATGTATTTTATAGTTTATTTAACAATACTAAGTTAAGAAAAAGTTTAATAATTACAAGGTCTTGTCACATATAAAATTACATACAAAAACTAACGTTTGTCTTGATAATTTGTACGGTTTATAATTAACTGTCAGTTAAAAGTTACGTTATTCGCTCCCCAATGCCACCTTTTTCCACATAGGCACGCGTTAGTGATGTTTTGGGGGTGGGAAGAAAGGAATGCATAGCGCGCAAATTATCTGAAATCAGTACATCCTTCGCAAAACACACACGCTGTCAAGGACTTTGCCTTCCAAGTCTTCGGAATAATTTTATGGATAGCAGTGCACAGAAAAAATCGTACTTCGGAAAGACGTATATATATGCTGTGGAAATTAATGTTTTTGTTGAGCGAGATGTTTAAATACATTGGTGTCATTTAAGAGGTTAAATTCGTATTGTAGCTTTAGCGTCAAAGTATAGCATTATTTAAGATATCCGACTACCCTAAAATTGAGAATTTTGCCAAAAATTGACAATTTTTTTATGATTTTTATTTAATGAGCCATCTATTATATTTATAAAATACCAAGTTCATTATTTTAGGTTCAATAGTACAAAAACTACAAGTGTTTTAGTACAGGCACCATTACTTTAAACAAGATGTGATGCTTTAAAACGCGTTTTACTCGAAATGTGGTTTTTTTTTTAAATGCTCAAACAGAGCCAGCGATTGCTCAAAAAGTTTTTAAAATATTAACTCTAGTGCTCTAGTTTTTGTAAAAATTAAAATATCTCTTATCCTAAAGGTCATTTCAAAAATGATAATATAGCACACATCAGAAATGAAAAATTGAAATTTTTTTCATAAACCTTTGGTGCAGAATGGGCCGCATTTATGTTATTTTTTGTAAATGTTTACCAATTTTTTCCCATTTTAGTATAATAATTTCTTTTTCTCTTTTTAATTTTAGCATATATATTTTTTTAAATGTACTAAACAAACCTAAAAAGCCCCCAAAATCCCTATGCCTTCATTTTTTAAAAAATAAGTTGTCGCAAATAGTCGATACCTTAATTAAAAAAACACTACTATTGAAAAGAGGGAGGAAGCGCGGATGAAAATTATGATTGATTATTGGGTAGCAAATATTGAAAGTTTGAGAAGCACTGAACTAAGGAATTAAATATAAATTTCTGGCCTTTTTTTTTTTTTTTTGTATTAAAATGCTTCGTTTCACATAGGAACATAGCTTACGGGAAACTTTTTTTGAAAAACAAATCATCATCTATTGTTCTTATTATTCTTAAAGACAACATTTAGTGGAATTTTTGCCTGTCCAAATAGTCATGGTTCAACGGTGCGAAGTTAGTCAGAGAAATGTTTGTTTTGACTACAGCTTCCAGACTGTTCCACTGTTTCGAACAAAAGACCGCCAGAAGAGGAAAACGTTTCACAGATTTTTTTAAAATTAGAAGTAAATGCCCATTCTTTTCGTAAGGTGATCGTGTGAAAAATGCGCTGATGTATGCGAATGTTTAGGCACCAGTGCCTTGAAAATCACATGATCTCACAGGTTGTTTATAAAAACTATAGTGTGTACAACTGCAAGTATCATTTACTTCAATAAGAAAGGTGCAAAACCGCGTTCGTTTCCTTTGTTTCTCAAAACATATTGA
>BMAO01038586.1:0-26269 GCA_019973975.1 Trichonephila clavata | reverse complement strand
CAAGATGTATACAAATGAAGAATACTGCGAAATGGTACTGTTTTATGGGCAGTGTAATTGAAATAAGAGAGAGGCGCAAGACTTTATGCCATTAAATTTCCCACTCGAAGACATCCATCTTATTGTACAATTGCCCGTGCTGTTCTACGCTTATATAAAACTAGGAGTTGTCATAGACGTATTCCTTGTCTCGTGCCACACCTCGTGCCTTCATCATTATTTAAGTGAATTTGGTCATTCTGATATAATAAAGCCCCTGACTCATGATTGGTGCATCATTCCACATTATGCTAAAATTTGAATGGCAAATGCTGTATTATTTTGCTGCTATTTGTTAAAACAAGCTGTTTTAATCTTTCGGTACAAGTTGTATTTCTTTAATTTAATTTCTATTGTTTGCCGTACAGCAAAACAAATTGTCAATCTATGATGTTTACTACGATGTTTTAATTTTACTATGATGTTTTTCTTTTGCTTTTTCTGTAGATAGTGAATTACTATTCTCTAAATTCAATTTATATACAACCCCTTTTCTGAGCAACTCGGATGCTTCAAATTTATGTAGGCATAACTCAGTCAGTTTTTATCGTAATAAAATGAAACTTTTTGTGTTTACTTTGTTTTTGTGTACTGCTCCTTTTCCTAAATACAAGTGATAGGACCTGGAGAGCGTATAAAAATTTAATTTTTGTAATTTTGTTGTAATATGTTTTTTGTTTCGAAAAGCACGTAAAAACATTCTTTACCTGTTTTAAAACATTTTTCAAATTGGAAGTGCATTTCTAAACCGAACGGTTCGGGAATTAGCTATTGGGTCACATTAAGGCTGGACACCCTGTATAGATGATAACATAGTGAAATTTCTAATTCATTGCAATAATAATTGGTAATTTTTCCAATTATTATTGCAATGAATTAGAAATTTCTTCTATATTTAAAAAGAAGAAGTATTTGTAAATTGTCACCTGATAGTGTTCAAATAAATAAAGGCAAAGGATTTACAATTCGCAAAGATATTTCCTTAATTAAGCTAATTATTCCTTAACTAAACTAAATTATTTTCTTTCTTTCTAGAAATGGTCTTACGATATCCAATCCTAGAAGTCTAATTAAATCTGGAAATTATCCCATTTGTTTTCAAGATAAACGGAAGAATTTTAAATTCGCAAGAATATACCTTCATATTCACAAGAATTCAGCGTTTATTTAAATGATGGCACATCATTTTTGTCCATGCAACAAGTAAAATAAATTTAAAGCTCAGAAGAATACAATGGTACATATTGTAATATGTCATGCTTCATTTGCAACGATGTTAATAGTTTTTATTACATACTTACTGTTAAAAACAAATTTTACTAATGTTAACTGTAAGAAGTATGTCAGAAATATGTAATAAAAAGACCTTATACAAGAATAAATAAATCTGTGTTTCTTTTTTTCTACAATTATAAAAAGGTTTTTTTTTAATCTTGCATTAAATGAACATTTATAAGAGCAGAACTCTTTTTAGATAAGAAATAAATTCTAGATTGTAATGTATATAAGCTATATTAGAACAAATACATACACTACCTGTTGATTTCATTTCAATGGCCTTATTTTCTGATCTTACCTAATTCTTCCCATTGGTTTTATTTCACAGAATTCACGCATTTCAATTATACATAGGTACGATTTAAGAAAAAATTTCTAATTTAAAGATTTTCAAAAAAATTTTTGGTTGCCTCTTATGTGTGTATACTATGTAAAACAGATTTTGTGTGCTCAAAATTTCATAAAAAGCTAGCCATTTAATTTTTTAAGGAAAAAACTTAAAATTTGTGAAGTGATTTCATACTCCTTCTACAAAAGTTTACAAACACGCATGATATTTGATTTACAAGTACGTCAAAGTATGCATATCAAAAAATGGTATGGGGGTTTTGCGATAACATGATTGGTATTCGTACAATACTTATTTTTATGAATGCTTATTGAATACTCCTTAAAAAAATGTACAAATTCTGAGTTCAATTATTTTTAAAAAAATAAGTATTGCTTTGATTCAAAAATGCATACCAACTTTTGTTACAAGTACTATTAGCTATAGGTAAAAAAAATTCGAAGCATTAGTCACAATAGAAAAAAAAGCCTTAGCATTTTAAATGGAGATAAACTAGTTATTTTATCTTTCCGAGATAAGTAAGTTTAAAGTTTTGCTTTGCTTAGGGATGTGAATAAAAACGAACGCAAAAGCTTTCATAATTCTGTGTTTTTTAAGTTTAGATCTTTCAAATTTTGACAGGTTATAGAGAGAAAAGTATAATTTAAGCTAAAAAAATTAAATTTGATTTTTTGACCGATTTTTGTCAATTGAATCGTATTGTCCCCTTAAATAGCAAAATTAATAACAACACATTTAATTTGTATTAAAAAAATGAATGGTTTTATTGAAATTACAGAAGGGTAAATAAATAGTTCATGCACAGGTAATTGATGGTAACGAGAAAGTCAATTTCTTGGCTAGGACTACAGCTGGGAGGGTATGAATCCCACTGGGTCTCTTACGATCAGCGAATTATCCTCCCTTAAGAAGATTGAACTCATTCAACTTGGAAGACCACCTCCTAGTCATCTTTGGTACTTTAGAAGAAACCCAGAAGGTTCATTCAGGCTTATGCCTAGGAAGTACCAGACTGCCTTCTCGCGCTTTGTGAGTGGCCATATAAAAGCTCTCACTTTTCGTCAGAGTCAGAATATATTCTGACTCTGACGAAATTCTATTCTCGGAGTGCCACTGGGTTTATTGCGAGATAGTCTCTCCTGCCCACGTTTCGGTTTTAAAATAAAAGGGGATTCTAAACCCTCATCTGTTTTTAGAATTCCTAGAACTTTTTGGATTCGTGGAAATCGTCCAGCATTGCTAGGCAATCTGTCATTAGAAACAACAAGAACAATACATAGATAATTAAAGAAATAAAAATTTAAAAGCTCAGGCCCCCAAAATGGTTAGTTGATGTTGTTGTTTCCATTCCTCAGACATCTAGCGGCAGCTAGATCAGATCCAAGATACCGTGAACTTTAGCGAAGTCAAGCCCCAGTAGAGGACTTGCACAAATATCCAACAGAGCAAATCCCAAACAATCCAGGATGTGATCGGGGGATGAACGCTTCAGATTGCATTTTTTGCACAATGAAAAGACTTTGCGTCCTGAGTCAAATGTCATGTTTTTCAGATGTCCACTTATGAGTCTTGAGATGGCAGTTTGACCATGTTGTCTGTCCCCTCCAAATTCTAACGCTCTCTCGGCGTATTCCTGCTGAACCAAGGGTGGGCGGGAGGGGTGAGCCAGTCTCGTCTGATTGCTTTTTTCTTTATAGAGAAAATTTCTTTATATGTTAGTGTGTAGTCCCGGTTGAGAGGCTCAGAAGAACCTCTTTTAGCCAAGATGTCTGCAGTCTCGTTCCCTTGGATGTTAGCATGGGAGGGAACTCACTGAAAGTCGGCTTAGATGTAAAACGTGATTTAGATTCCTAATCTTATTTTGCGATACATTACTCCAAACGTTTATCAATCGTATAAGTGCTGGAATCAGAGGTCCTTCAGTCATTTGAGTTACATTAAATGGTACATCTTTCTGGTACATTTTCTAAGGTAGTACCAGGTTCTATACGGCAATTATTTTTCTGTATTGCCTACATACTCTTGATGTTATTGACCGAAAAGATCCCCAGTCCTTTCTGCGTTAATTGCTGAAAGGTTTAGTGATATTTTCGGTCAATCTATCTATATATGTGCAAGGGTAATTAAATTAGTTCTAAAATTAAATTCCCTTAAATTTATTTTCCGTTATATCTTCAAGTCTTATATTAAGCACCCAGTTGTTTCTCCAAAACAGATGGTCCAAACAGAACACTTCTAATCCAAGATCATTAACTTTTATAGCCCATAAGTCATCCTTAACTTTCAAGTATAACTCCTAATGAAGAAGGGCACTTAAAACATCTGGATATAAGTAGTAAAGCCCCTTAGTCTTCACTTGGTAGTCCTATTTCTCTCAGCGACAGGCGTATAGATTGCTCGCTGAATAAAACAGTTTTTAAAAAAGCTTGGTGTTGACTTGAAACACGACACATATATACACTGAATTGCCAAATTTTTTGATCACTTGACACTTATACGGTAATCAGTCATAGTTTCACGTTGTTGCCACTAGAGGGGGAGATACTTTTCAAAGGAAACATAGGACGAGAGTGCAGCATCAACTACACTGTTTCTTGAGTAAAAAAAGGGGTAAGCACCTGATTTAATTGAGTTTGAACGGGAGATGACTTTAGGCACTTGAAGCATCGGAACAAGTATCCGCAAACCAGCTTGCACTTATGAAATAAATGTTCAAAAATGGCAGTTGTTAATGTTTACGGAGAGTGGATTCCCAAACAAAAATTCGGATTTCAACAACAGTGGCTTGTGGTCGTCAAAGGCTCTTGAAAGTTCGCGGGGAAATAAGAATTGCAAAAATTGTCCAGTCGAACAAAACAACAGCCATATTTGTGGGGAATCTTAATCAAGGAGCATATGCGTATGCGTCTGTAAGTGAACTACTTGAAACACTTTACAGCAGGGGTGGCCGATCTTTTTGAGAAGAGTGCCACTATCTGATATAAAAAAGTTTTGCGTGCCACTGTAAACTTTTCCAATAAACAAAAGAATATTAAAAGGTGAAAAAATGTTACTTATAGGCTTATTATGAATTTTTTGCGCAAATAGCACGTATTTTATACAATTTTAAGTAGTACAAATTAAATATATTATAATAAATAAGACAAATATTCGAACTTAAGTTTTATTGTTAAAATTTTCTTTTCGTTTCAATCAATTAGATTAGGCATAAAATTAAAATGAGTAACCCCAGAAAAATTTACTTCTGAATAATTATTAAACATTCAGTGCTTTCTTAGTGTGATTTTTATTTCTTAGATTTTTTTATTAAGTTATTTACATTAGGATCACTTCTCCAAGATACTAACAGAATTGCATTGTTCTTGGTGTGCATCAGTTTCTCTTTTTTCTCTCCATAATCGAGACAAAAAAGAAGCCAAAGTGAGTTCACAAAAGAAGATATAAGATCAATCAGGATTGGAAAAGAACATTCTTTTCCTTGTTATCTTAAATGTAAATTCTTTAAATATCTTGTAGTATCGGTAAGAAAACCTAAATCTCAAAACCTATCTTCATTCTTGAGAAACAAGCACTCACTAGTTCATTGTTTTCTTCCAGATACTTTAAACGGCTTCCCTCAAATTCCAGATTCTCGCGAATGCCCTTCCTTCAGAAAACCAACACACACACAAATGAAGGAGTGTTGTCTACATTATAATTTTCTATTGTTATTTAATTAAGTGTATTGAAAATAGATTTTAATGTTTTATTTTGTCTGAAACCACCACCTTTCAATAAAACATTAAAAAAGTTAGTATTTATAATTATCCTTTCAAATTTTTTAATCTTTCAATAAGTCTTCGCGTTCTACTCTTACATCTCTGCCTTGCCACCCTGTGGCACCCGTGCCGCGGGTTGGCCATCTTTACATTACACCGTATTGGCTATGGTAGCCGAAAACCTGTTCGAAAACCTCTACAGTTGGCCTTGAGGCTGTCTTCGGCTAATGTTAAAGAACAGGAACCAAATTCGGAATATTTTTTTTCAGATGTAAAAGTACTCAAGCATTACTATTATATTCTTGCTTCTCTATTCTGTATATAGAGAATCACTTATTTTATCAAACTACTCACTTTTATCCGGGTTGACACATTTTTCCTTTTATAAAATGTGTTTCGCAATTTTCTCCCATGTGATACTAAATGAGTTTACATGTTAAAAGGAAAAACTAATTATTTATGAAATATTTTGAAACTTTAAAAACCCTATATTTTTTAAAAAATGCATAAATTACTATGTCACAATTTTTTTTAAAAAAAAATGAGGCATTTTTTTTGTTTGAAAATGTGTTCCGCGCTAAGTTCCCAGTCTCGTTCATATGGCGAAAACAGCCTTGAGCAAGAATAGATGTCTCCAGTTCGTAAAAGAGCACAAGGATTGGACTGTAAATGACTAGAAAAAGTTTGTGCTTCGATGTGAATCCCGATTTTGATCATACTATGCAGATTGCAGGATGAGAATATGGAGGGGAAAAAATGAAAGTATGAACACCATCTGCATTGCTACAGCTCTTTAAGCTAGTGTAGGCGATATTTTGGTTTGGGGGTTACCTTCTTGACGCCTCACGGGACCTGTGATTCGTGTATAAGAACCTATGAAAACCTACGGGAATTTTAGTGTAGTCGCAGATCAAGTAAATTCTTTAATATTAATATAGTATCCTACCAGATATGGATACATTCAACTGAACAATGCCACCTATTATATGGCTGATATCGTCCATATGGCTCAAAAAGCATGGCAAAAGGTTATCCTCCTTAGTTGGACTACACAAACACCAGATTTCAATCTAATTGAGAATCTGAGGGATGTGATGAAACTTAGCATATGGCAGCCGGATCCAGTACCATCCAATCTGAAGGCATTAGAAAGTGCTATTCATCCGATATAGTATCAAATTCGTAATATTCCCTATCAACAACTCATAAAACTCATGCCAAGAAGAATTCATGCAGTATTAATCCATATAGTTAAAAGGCGGTTCAATATTGTACTGAACGGGTGGTCATAATGATTTGACCTCTCTCTCTCTCTCTCTATATATATATATATCTATACATATATAAATGGATGTTTGTATATATAAAATCGCTTCACTGCAACACCGTTCAACCGATCACTATGAAAATTGGCACGTATATGCATTTGTTGTGGAGAAGGTTTATGTGCTATCCTCTTTTTTGCAGCTCCCCACCAGGTGGCGCTACGGCAAAGCAACTTCTGCACCATTCAATCAATCGCCAAGTTGCCAACGTGGTCGCCAAAAACGATGTCAACTTGGCTCTACCATCAACATTTCGCTATGTTTCCATTGAATCGCCCTTATGATGTAAGGAATGGCGTTGCTTACGAATATTATAATTTTAACATAAAATAAATTCAACAGAAAGTAATATTAACGAATTACACATCCAGATATAAATTATTTACACTATTTTAAGCGTTCATTACACACAATTTGTAACAATGTGTTACTTTGGCTGAGCAGAGACTCGTTTAGAAAAGTGTTTTCAAAAATCGACCCACAAGAGAGTTACGGGGCGTTATAAATAAAAATAATCCTTTTTTTCAGCTATTATACCTTCTGACATTAAATTTAATAAATATGGTTTTTTTTTTGTCCAGCGGACATATGCAAAAGCTTTTTTTTGTTTAATTTGCAATTCATGTAAAATTAACTCATTAAAAACTTCTTTATCCTTCAATCTATATTATTTAATTTTTCAGTTCATCTGTGCAAAGAGCGGTATACCAGCAAGTATATATATATATATAAATAATAAATCAATCAATCAAATGAAATAATATTATTTTCATTTGAATATCGTTAGGTTACAACTTATATACTTAAAAAACACCTGAATATTAGACGTTTTTTTAAAATTCCACCTATTTTAGATTCAAAGTAAGTACACATAAATAATAGGCAACACTATATCCAATTGTACACACGCATACTACTATTTTCTTGGACTGAGGCAATGCCCTTCAAAGAATGGTTCCTGCTAAAAATTATCAGTAAACTTTGAATACTGAAAATGGGTATAATATGAAAAAAATTATAATGCCCTATTTTATGTAAGAACAGGTTTGTACGGCACGTATTTGAAATACTTTTATTTTTAGATAAAATATATACTGATAACATATCAGAAATGTCTGCTAGAAAGTTTATTTTTCAAGAATCGTGTTTGGAAGGAACATTGCACATTTAGTTATGATCAAATGGTAAATGCATTGTTTTTCACTAATGTCTTCGAACAATCGTCAAGAAGAGTTTTTTAATGATTCATCAAAAATATTCAACCGTAACTCAGAGATAAATTGTCAGCCTGTTTCTCTCTC
This sequence comes from Trichonephila clavata, assembly GCA_019973975.1. Taxonomy (NCBI): domain Eukaryota; kingdom Metazoa; phylum Arthropoda; class Arachnida; order Araneae; family Nephilidae; genus Trichonephila; species Trichonephila clavata. Next base: position 18,219 of record BMAO01038586.1, on the reverse strand, counting down.
TTTTTTATTGCGAAATAACATCTACGTTTTTCAGAATATTTGAGAAAACAACTTTTTTTTTTTAAAAAAGAGAATTTTTTTACGCATTTGATTTTTTATTCATATCTGAAAAACCATGTAGAAAGTTCGTAAGATCATGTCCTTAATAAAAAAAATTACATTTTTAAGCAGTTTATGCTCAATTTTCTTCTAAAGTAATTTTTTAAAAGTTTTGTACGTAGATTGCATACACGTGGCGCCATCTGCAGTCATTAGAATAAAGCTTGCCAAACATGGCGTCCGAGCATTTTGAAAGCAAAGATATATGTATTTTTCGTAATTTTAAAATTTTCTAGACTATTTCTGACATTTTTACATTTCATGGTGGATTTATATGAGTAATTTACGTTCTCAACAAAAGTTTCACATCCAAATAATGTGATTTCATTAAGTTAAAGTACCCTGACCTTTTCAGTACATTTAGAAGTCCACCTTATTGAACCTACTAAAATCATTCTTGCTATAGCGCTCGTGCTGAAAGGTTCGTATATAAAATTCTAGCGGCGAGATTTACTGATAAGGTATTTTTCTTTGAATTATAATGTTTAATTGTTAAATTTTTAGCAGTTTTTATATTGTATTAATTTCCTGTTAAGTTTTCCATCATCTTACATTTTAACATATTTGCTGATTTATGGAATTTCTAACTTATGTGAACAACTAAAAACTTTGATTCATAATTTTGAATTATTATTATTTTACTCTTTTTATATTGTATTTTTTTATTTTGTGCTTTGATTTGATGTAATTAACATTTTCCGTTCATCGACTTTCTAGCTTCTGCCGTGTGAAAGCTCGATTCTCCGATCACGTGAATGTAAAAATTTTATGCTTTGATTATTTATAATGTTTTAATAATACGTTTTTTAATTTCCAGGTATTTACCATTGTAGTAGATTCATTATTTTTTTAGTTCCTGCTGGGTGATTGCCCACTTGGCGGATCTCGTGAGTGTAAAACTTTTTCTTGTCGTTAAATCGAAAGTTCTATTGATTGTTATGAAAAATTAGCGTAAATATATGAGGTAAATTGTTTGGCTAAATTTGTAAATGATTGTGAGAATAATAATAGAAAATACAAATTTTCTGGATGTGTTCTTGTAAAAGAAGGGTGCCCTGCTAGGATCCAACCAAAGGTAATAACACTATTCTTAATATAAGAAAATACATTTATTTAATTAAAGTAAGAAAAAAAATCATTATTGGAATGTATTATCTATTGCAAAAAATTTTATACGAATCACATGTAAAGATCTACACAATATGTTTAGATTTAACTTTCCCTTAACCTTTTCCATATTATGAGTGAAATTGTAGATTTAGATATTTAACACATTTGCTAACATGTGAAGCTTCCTAGACATATAAAAGAAAAACTAGTTGTATAGAAATATCAAAGATTCTATATTCCAATTATTAATGGAATATATCTCTCTCTCTTGGTAGAATCACTCTTTATAAAGACTATTAAGGGATCAGTGTAATATATTTTTCAAAGCATAATCAAGCATTTCAACTGGTTTATAAAACTTGTATAGAGTTCATTAAAGCTAATCTTGAAATGGGTATTGAAAAATCTTCAGTATTAGAATATGTATTTGGTTAATAGAGGTTTAATTGTACTTGACTAATAAGGAATGCTTTACTCTGTTGCTCATGTTATTACTAATAAATTAAATACATGAAATATGTATTGTGTTTCAACATTCTGAGAGAATGGGTGCCCAGTTAAAAATTAATTGCATTACGCCTTCAATGCACTTGGAAGAAATGATTAAATGATCTTGTTTTCCAATTTTGAAATGCGAAGGGAAATTTCTCTAGTAGCTCATTTGGAAGGAATAAGTTCAATCAGATGTAAACAAATAATGGAAAATTTTAAAATTGCATCGACTGATAAAAAGCCTGCTTTCAATAAATATTTTGATGATAATTATTGTAATTCAGCCTACTAATAGTATAAGTCACATCATCTATACTTCTGTATGCCAATACTGATAAAAATATATATTGTTAATCTATTCACAATATATGAATGTCCAATTATTTTAAAATGAAAATTTAACTGTCAAGCAGATAGTTTGTTGAAAATACAGCATGACACATATTTAGCACATTATAGAATTTTAAATGGTACTCTCCCCAATTTATATCCTCACAACCTATTTCCATTTCAAAATGAATTGAAGATTCCTAACAGATATTTATGACCAGGCAACAAATTCTTGGTTTGTAAAATTGCAGACTAATGGAGATGTATTTTATGTTGTTAAAAAGATTATGGTAGCATTTAAGAAAGAGGTTATGTGTGTGTGTGGATCAATGCCATTACAGGTGTGTAAAATTATCATGTTCAGCTTGGTATACATGTGAATGCTCAGATAATCATGTACCATGTAAACATATTAAGTTCATTCTTAAATTGTTTGAGAGATTCCATGTTGTTGAAAATGTTGAATATACTTCTTTCCATATCTCAGATAGAAAGTGTGGTGTGGGGTCTTCCGCCAAATAAATATGTAATGACATAAGAAAAACCAGGAGACTGAACTTCTACTTGTAGTATATTAAATTGTTTATTGCAAGGTAAAATAGTTCAGGAACAATTGTCTCAACATGCAATTCAGTAAAAGAAAGGTAAAAAGTAATTACTAAAGAATTATTTACCTGATCCCCATGTACCTACCTCCCAATCAGCATTTAAACTAGCAGTAAATATTTAAGCCAACTATTGGGGATATAAAAATAAAAAGGAAAACTCTGGAATGTTCTTTTTTTAGTTGTCAAGAAAGAAAACATTCAAGCTCAGGCAAGTCAGCATTACTCAATTCAAAAACTATTTGCAAAAAAAACTTAACTGTATCTTTAACACCTGATATATGCTTGTAGTGGAGTTGTTTTATGTTTTCCAAGACATTTAGCTATGTTTTTATGGGGTAAAGTTGTTGTATATTTTTATATCAGATGAGGAGGTAAGTAATTATCAAAAATGACCAAATTTTTGTCACAAATGGCTTTATGACAGTATATTAGAAGCATATAATTTAAAAATCATGCAGGATAGAGATTCCATTGCAGTTGAATGTTACCACACAAATTTTGGAAAGTGATGGGAGTATGGTAATTTTTTATATCATTCATTCTTAATAAAATTTTAGGCAAAAAAATTGATTTATACTTTTGGAACATACGAATTTAGAAAATACATGTATACTTTTTGCAGGTAAATGTTTAATATAAAATATATAGAATCAGGTGATGTTATGCTTGCTATCAATACAAGCAAAACTATATATTAAAGTAAGTAATATGTTTTAACTTATGTGTAAATAATTCTTAATAATAAATTATTCATCATTTTGATAATATTTGTGCTGTTTGTTATACAGGAATAGACCTTGAAAATCTGCCTTGCCTATATAGAAACAGGTATTTCATCCATATGTTACATTTCACGGGTGATGAGGAAAGTGGTAGTGAAAGTAATAATATAATGTGATTGTCTTTTTTATAGTATAGATGAATGAAGTAAATATTCTTACATCTCTGAAAGTCTTGAATGACTTTTTGATCTTAAAAAGTGCTAGATGGGATTTTCAGCTGTGGTGACATATACATTATAATTGCATCACAGTTGTGAAAGACTTTCTAAAGCATTAAAGATTGTGTAATGTAATTAATTAGTAAGTAATATTTATATGATGGGAAATGCAATACAAGTTAATATTTTATTTAGTTTTAAAAGCAATCAATTGTCTACTTTTTTTAAGACTGTCAACAATATTAGTTACACAACACTTTTTAATACAGTAGGTATAATCCAAAACCATTTGAAAAATACAATGGTTTGTGCAGTAAAGTAGCTTAAAGAGTGGTGCATTCCATCTTATGTCAAAGCGGTACAAGTAATAAATTTTTCTTAAATCGAAAAACCTTGTATAGTTGATTTTTCATAATTTTTACAAGTTCCATAAGTAAACAATCATTAGCATGAACATTAATCATGAATCCAACATACCCAGATTTAGATAATACGCAAAGGGGAGTTAATAATCATAGGGGTAGTGATAGACTACGACACTGGCGCCCAACCGAAATACCGGAATTAAGAGCAAGTGCAGGATTTAGAGTTTTACCGGAATTATTTTTTTCGGGTAAAGAAAATGTGTCGGAGTTTATTTCTAATATAGACGACAACATAGCCCACTATGAAATACCGGCGAATCTATCATGTGCGTATTTAAAAGGTCATTTAATTGGGAGAGCGTTAGACTGGTTTGAGGTGATCGGGTTCGAGTGTGTAAATGAAGAAGCGACTGCATTTGCAACGCTTAAAAAGAAATTGTCAGATAGTTTTCCTGTAGTACGGAATAAATCAGAGCTAGAGGCTCAGTTTTTTTCATCGAAACAACGGAGAGGTCAAGCCCCGTCAGACTTTATTTTTCAGCTATTAAAAATTCATAAGGCTTTAGATTTGAATTATGATGAGATAAAATTGGTCGATCACATAGTAATGCGACTAGAACCCCAAATAATGGATTATTTAGAAGTTCGAAACCCCACAACGAAAGCTCAGTTGGTAGAGTTGGTAGACCGGTATGAGGAACGTCATAGCTGCAGGAAAACTAGGGTTCGAGTAATAATTTTGCTAGACGAAGTTGGGATATGAGTAGGAATCCTGAGGAAAGAAGGAATAATAGAAATTGGAGAGATACTGGGGTCGGAAATAGTCAAAATGATCAAAGAGGACTAGGCAGGGGTGCAAATAATTTTTCTCGTCATAATTATCAAAATCAAGGATTCGAGGGAGGAAATCGCTACAATCAGCCAAATCAGCGAACAGACCGGTATCAGAACCGTAGGATGGTGGTTAGGAAGGGTCCTAATGATGATTCAGCAAAGCAGAATTGGAGGCGTGTTGATTACAACAGCGGAAGGCAGAGAAATGCCAATTTAAAATTTCTAAGAGATCGTGTTGAAAGAGATCCTCCTAATAGAATTAAACTTAATTCATTACGATTATCACCAGTTGATCTTCCGTATGTGCCGATTCTTTTGCATGATACGTTTCTAAAAGCGCTCTGGGATACAGGTGCGGAAAAGTCATTTATTTCAGAAAAAACATACCGATCATATTTTTCTTTTTGTCCTATTAAAAAATCGTTAGCTGAAGTAGTTACGGCTCAAGGATCACAATGCAGAAATTTAGGCACAGTTGAGTTAAGAATTAAAATAAAGGAATTTTCGAAGTTGTGGAAATTTCATGTGATTGCTGAGATGCAAGATCCATGCATCATAGGTATTGATTTTATGTCACATGCAAGGATCAGTTTTGATTTTGTTAAAAAATCGTTAATCATTCCGGATTCGCAAATTGAGAAATTGGCAATTTCGGACGAACCGGTACGGATAGATTTATTAAAGACTAAGTTAAATACAGGGCAAAAACAAAAGTTGGCGAATTTTAATGTAGAATGGGAACATCGCCCAGGTATGCAAAATTTAGTGGCTGATATGTTGTCTAGAAACCCGTTAGAAAGTAATGAAGAACCAAAGGTGTCTTGTGCGGTGATTAGATCGTTAGTATTATCGTCTAGAGAACAGTTGAGAGAGGAACAGAGAAATGATCCGGAGTTGGGTCACATCGTACGTTTTCTAGAAAATCCGGACGATAGTTTCATTAATGAGTCAATCTGTAGAAATTGGTCCCGCGACTTTAAATTGATAGATTGGTTGCTATACTATGCAAAATATACAACCACACTAGGTGAATTAAGAGTATTTATACCTAAAACATTACGTAAAGATGTTATGCGAGAATTCCATGACTCGCCGATGGCAGGCCATTTAGGCAAAAAGAAAACCTACTTAAAATTAAAAGACGCGTGTTATTTCCCGTACATGAGGAAATACATTTATAAATATGTAGCAACCTGCGACCAATGCCAAAAAGTCAATTATAAAAACGGATTACCAGCTGGTCAATTAATTCCGATAGCAACGAATTTTCCGAATGAAATCGTATCTTTAGATTTATTAGGCCCATACCCTGCAACTAGTCCAGAACGCTATAAATTTATTTTAGTAATTACAGATAATTTTTCTAAATAGGTTGAAATAGTTCCCTTAAGGAAAGCTTCGGCTAAAGCAATTGCCAATGCATTTTTTGAGAATTATATTTCGCGTTATGGAGCTCCTGTTAAGTTAGTCACCGACAACGGCCCCCAAATGATATCCGAAGTTTTTGAGTTAGTATGTCGCAGGTTGAACATAAAACACGTTAAAACTGTGCTATATCGTCCACAAGCTAATCAAACAGAAAGAGTTAATCGTACTCTTTTAAAAATGATTTCGAGTTTTGTCGCGGATAATCACACTAACTGGGACCAATTTCTGCAAGAGTTCGGATACGTTATTAGGACAGCAGTATATGAGACAACGGGTAAAACACCGGCGGAATTATTTTTAGGTCGAAATTTAATCACCCCTTTTCAAAAATTAGTATTGGTAACTGATGGATCAGATTTAGTTTGTGGGAACATAGAAAGGTTGTTTGAGGAGGCTAGAATTCATACAAAGCGCCAGCACGAGAAGTGGGCGAAATATTATAATAAAAAGAGGCGTGAAAGTAATGTGAAAGTTGATGATCTAGTATTAGTTCAAACTCACCCGTTAAGTTCGGCAAGTAAGAAAATAGTGGGTAAATTTATGCCAAAGTTTGAGGGCCCATATAAAGTTCTGAGTGTAAAAAATAATAATAATTTAGTAATATTAAAATTTGGTAAAAGAATAACTGTTAATGTGGACCAGGTGAGAATTTACCATCAAAGAGAAGACAGTGTTGCCGAGTCGGAAAGTGCCAGTAGTAGTGATCATGGTGCAGTGGCATCAGTCAGGTCGGATGATGGGCAGTCGAGATTGGTGCAATCGGAGAGTGATGGGGGTTGTCGTAGAGGATCGAAATCAGGAAATTTAGAAGGTAGTAGAGATATAGTTGCGAATAGACGTGATGGAGTGGAGGTGAGAAGAAAAAAACGTGTGCGAACGGAGTCTGCTGTTTCTTCGGGGGGTGATGTGTATAATTTCAGGAAGAAAAAACCGTATTGGACTGAGAAAGAGAAAAGAGGAAGACCAGACTCTTGGATAGATAATATACAAAAGAAGAAGAGACCAGAGGCCCAGGTATCCCGAGACAAGAGAAAGTTGACCTCGTCAATGCCGTCTCGTCCCTCCAGAAAGCGGTATCGAAAGGTGGAAGAAAATAATTCTGAAAGAGCAATTCCATGACCATCCCACAGATTCAAATACAACAGACCTCATCAGGAAAGGAGTTGTCCATACAACCTTCGGAGCCGACGTCGAGTGGACAGCAGCCAAGTTCCAAATCTGACAACCCAAAAGAACGCCTCAGCAGGAGCATATCAACTTCAACGGACTCAATGGAAGAGGAGACCCAGAAGGTGGGAGCGCTGAGAGGACAACCCTAGGACAAGGTCATCCAGCACAGAGGCCATGGTTGGAGACAAAGCCTATGCAGAGAGATTGGATCTAAAGACTAGCAAGGTTGTATAATTCTAATTTGTTTATTTTTCCTCTGACAGACAGTTCGGAGTATTTTCCATGTGGGCTAGTCTATTTTTTTTGTAAAATTAACCTACAAAAGTTGCTGCGTTGTGTGTATTTTCATATCGGTTGAAAAAGCTTTTGTATTTAATTTTTTTCCAAATTGTGGAAAAACACTTGTTGAATTGCAATTGTTTTGCTACACATTAAAGACGAGGCTTTATATGTGAGATTACTTGTATTGTTTGTTGTAATATATTCTATGTAAAAAATGTATATATTTTTGTGTGTAATTATTAAGATGTATAAGTAGTGTCTGGTTTCTGGGCGCGGCGTAATTAGGAATACTAACAAAAAACATTAACAGCGCAGCGCGATTGATTGGGAGTTTTTTGAAAATGAAACCAGATAAAGGTTATTTTGTTATGAAACTATATATATATAATATAATGTATACCATATTTTATGTCAATAAGGAAGTTGTATAAAAGTTCTGTGCATTTAATGTCATGTTTTAGAAAAAATTGACAAGGTTTCCTTTCAGGGCAGCAGTCCCTGAACATAGTGATGCGATGAAAACTTTGATGTCGTGAGAAGATATTAATGTAAAATTTTATATTTATTAGCACTTAAGTAAAGTGCATGATCAGGGTTTTTTCCTTGAAAGGTTTTCCCCTGATCTTCGCCCGAATGGGATGCACTGTAGGGATACATTGTACAAGATCAATAAATTAGAGTGGAGTACCCTTTTGAGTAGTCATTTCTGTGTGCTAGTTTAATTAAAGTTTCTAACTTAGAGAGTTAAAACTTTCTACAAGTTCAGTATTTTCAGGCATTCTAAAGTTCGTGAGTTAAAACTTTCTACAAGTTCAGTATTTTTAGACATTCTAGAGTTAGTTAAAATTTTGTGCAGGTTCAGTGTTTTTCAGACGTTAGGTAAATTAAGCGAGTTCTTTCAGGTCGTTTCGACCTTCAATAAGTCACGCTTTTTTTCTCGGAGGGGGGTTGTGACGGGTGCTTACGCGTTTCACTAACCTTCTCTCGAGTCTTTAAATATTTTATTTATTTCAACCAATCTCCACCGAGAGCCAAAAGTGTGACTTATGCAAACGAGATAATTCGGGTTTAGCGAGTTCGAAAAAGATATAAAAGGGAGAAATGAAATGAAGGGAGGAGGTTGATTAAGAGGGTGATTTTGAGAGATTAGTTTATCTAGTGGAAATATATTCGTCGGGAGAAGACTATTGAAAAGTGTTCATTAATTCGGTTCGGGACGGAACTGAAAAATAGCTAAGATTGAAGCCGCTCCTTAAAGCAATCCAGAATTAGAGAAACCTGCCTTAAGAAAAGGGTATCAGGTCAGTTATTTTCACAAATTAGATATAAATGCGTAGTTTGATTGTATGCATTATTCTCCGTGGTTTCAGTTAGTATTCCGTCGTTCATAATCAGATTCTTCTCGCACTCCACTGTAATTTGTTGATCTTAAAGTTTGAATAATATTTGTGTATTTCTCTATTAAGAAAGGTTAATAAATAAGATTGATTTATTAAATAAGTAGTCATTAATCATGAATCCAACATACCCAGATTTAGATAATACGCAAAGGGGAGTTAATAATCATAGGGGTAGTGATAGACTACGACAGGCTGAAAAGTAGCACTTAGCAAAAGTATGAAAAGAATAGAAATATATATATATATATATATATATAATTTGTCCACCTTTTATGTATTCTCCATCTCCTAGTTGAAGAATAATTTCATGTCACCTGATCCACTTAGCCCGTTGCAGTGTTCACTATTTTTCTATGTTAGCAGCAAGGGCGGTTCTAGGGCTGGAAAAACTGTACCAATGTCCAGGGCGGCATTTGGACTAAATTTGAAAAGTAAATTTTTTTTTTTTTTGTTTCCAAAAAATTTGTATGAAAATATTTTCTGAAATATTATTATCCATGCTTTAGAGACCTGTAACACATCATAATTTTATAGACTGAATTGAAATGCCGACCGCTACTAATAAAGTTTGTAACTACTACATTTTTTGTAAAAGTGACTATATCTTTTATAAAAAGGACGATATCACACATTTGTAAAAAAGACTTTATCTTTTGTAAAATCGTACTGCGAGCGATTTGTTGTAGCAAGTAAATTGGCACCCGGACTCGGGATTATCTTGGCATGATTTTCACTGGCCTGATATAAAGAGGAAATTATGATATTAATAAATTAAGGATGACTCAAATGTGCACAAAACAGAATATTTCTTTTAGAGCAGCGTTCGGCAAATTGCAGTTCTTTAATATTTCATTTTTATGTACAATTAAAAATTACGTCTGCTAAAACGTTATCGTTCACACTTTCTTATTTATAAATGTATCTTGGTTGGAACAATTACTTGCATTTACATGCACATTTAAATATTTCATTGGCTTACTGATAGAATTTATTGTTAAATATGTATTTGATTTATCTTTTTTGCGATATGTCCAGTTATATATTTGTATTTAGTATTGGGAATTTGGTATTATATTTTAAGTACTTATTTATTTTTTTCGTACTGTATACGTTTGATGTCTGTTTTCTTATGTGTTGAACCTTGAATGATTCAAAGCTGATGTGTATGTTAAATCATGAAATTTGATACGCTTTCTCTTGTTTTCTTATGTCACTCTCTTCCCATCGCGAGTGAGGTCAGAATGGACATTCCCCCCCCCTCAGAGAATGTCCGGTGTCAGCTAACTTAAAGGGGACAGAGGCAATTAGAATTTTTGGAAGATATCAAGCAACTGGAGATGTTTTATTTCTCTTGAGTAAAGTTACTTGACTTGTGATCGTTGCCATCAACAGACTCCTTTTCGAAGAAGGCACAAATCAATCTCTTTCATTTAGATCGTATGAAATAGCAACAGGTAATTATGTTTTTAATTTTGAATTATTTATTTTTTAAGATATACATTAAAATACACATTCTCTGTAGTACCTCCTGTAAGATACAATTTGAAATAGGCTCAATTAATGTTGATATCGTTCTCTTAGAGTATGAACCTTATCTATATTTACCTTTCATTTAGGAACATTCAATTAAAGTGAAACTAAAAAAAATAATTCAAAGATAAGTTAAGAGAAAAATAAATGTTTTTTTTTTTTTTGGTAAAATTTTAGGATTTCAAAGACAAGAGAGAGAGTAGTAGTTTGTGTTTTTCTTTATATATATAAATAAATCAAATAAAGTGTTAGCCTAATAAATCAATGTAACTTAATAGAGGGGGGGGGAGTACAACACTGTATGTTCGACGCTTCAATTTATACACAAAACAGAATGCAAAATAAAGCGATTGTACCTCCTGGGCTCGCGTTTTTTTAGATTTACATAAAAATAAAAACGCGTGCTTAGGCTGACACAATGCACAGGCTTTCAAAAAGATCCGTACAATGGAGTATTTTCCGTAGCTTTCTGTAAATACAAGATGTAACTGCTCATTTCAAGCATTTATTCACTAATAAAACTTTTTCAAGTAAGAATTTTAACTTTTCATTAACTTCAAAATTAAGAAAAAAAAACTGTATGACTAATATACTTATTTGTACATCATTTATTTAGAGAAAGATATAGCCTGAATTTCTAATTAAATTAATTTGCTTAGCATTAATAGATAAAATACATAATGGCTGGTCTTGTAGGTTTAAATTTCTGGAATTAAGACATATTGTGTCAGGTTCCTTATTCAGAGGTACTATTATATTTTTACCATATTAAGATAAAGTGTTAAAGAATATTTTATTGTATTTGCTTTTATGAAAAAGTGGATTATTAAAAATAATATATTTAGTTTAATAAAATATCTTTTGGTTTTTACATATACATATATAAATTGCGTAAAAAATAAATTCACGTAATGAATAACGATTTTAACTGAAAAGTTCACTGAACTATAAAAGAAAACTAGCTTATTTTAATATCAATGGAATTATTTTGTGTATATGTACCAATAGTTATACTTAAGAGTATATGAATCATAAAATTTTATTTTTGAATTAAATCCAAACAATATTGTTGACGCAACCTTTTTTTCGTAAGGGAGCTTCCACTTTCGGAACTAGACATTGCACAATCTTCATAACTGTTCCCAGTATTAAAAAAATTGTGCTTTATTTGTCTTGTTTATTGTAAATTTTGATTTTTTTTCCTTCTGAATTTTTCATCATGATCATTTTTCTAAATCATCAAGTTAAGTCAATATAACAAATGTGTTTTTAGATGGGTTTTTTTCTCTCTCTCTCTCTCTTTATACAAAAGAAGTTTAATAATATTTTTGTATTATGGTATATTTTTAAAGTAATTGCATCATTGCTGATAGAAATATTGGAAAGGCATTTCTTAAAAATTCTTTCGGAATATTTAAAGTTTGGGAATTAGGTCAATAATAGGTGAGTTATTTAAATGTTTCCTTCTTTTTCAATCTAGAAATAAATTTAGCACCATTATTTCATTATTATAAATTTATTTTCAAATGAGACTACATGTGTTAAGATTTAAATGTTATTAAAAATATTTCGAAATGACATTCTTTGCAGAAGCTGAAAGACGGAATTTTGTTCGATTGAGAAATATAATGTATTTTATATTATTATTTTAAATATTGTTGTCTTTTTGAGTATTTTTATAAGTATTAATTTTAGTACTTATATGATTATAAATTTCTAATGTTATATTAATAAAAAAAACGGAAAGTGTGTATTTTTTCTGTAGAAAAAGTATAAATAGAACATCATATTTTTTAGATTTAAATTTATATAAACCCCTTCTATCTTCTGTGCGTGCTATGTACAGATGTAGATGTGGGAGGAAAATTAAAAATTCAGACTTAATCATATTAATTTTGAAAAATCTTACGTTTGAGATATATTAAGGTAACGTGATAATGGTTAATTTAAATGTTATGTTTAATTACACACATCGCAGCTATTATTTACAGATTTACATTGAAATTAACTTTGTAATTAGATTATTAGAGTCTAAGTTCTGTTATTTTGTGAGGGGGAGTTTCTGGCGTTCGTCTTCGGGAAATTTTCAGACCATCTCTATCTCTCTCCCTGCCCTCTCTAAGCTTCGGGGATGACAGCGGTTCCTGTCTTTAGCTTCGAATTACATCTGGTTGTTTGGCAGAGAGGGATTTAAGACAAGACTACGCAATATTTTTAAGGGTGCAGGTGTAAATTTCACGTGGGGTGACCATACCCACAAAGAAGCCGAATCACAGCTGTGTTGTGGGAACGTCACAATGCATTAAACATAAATTAAAAGAAAGATTGTTTCAACGAAAGTAAAATAGGGACTTTTTTATTCTCTGTTTTAAATTTAGGATAAGATTTCGGAAAATGTCAAATATATTGAATTTTAATTCAAATGAGACAATTTTGGATGAATTAAAAAACTTTTGTATGAAAGCAAAGCAATTTATCAATTATTTTTATACTTTCCCTACTTAATTGATATATATATGTTGTTGAAAATTTTAGAATGTCCGAGGAAAGGCGTAAAGAAACTAACAGGTGCCCATTATAAAAGAATAAGACTCGAAAAACAAGCCCATTTTAAAAAACAGGCTGAAAGTTTACTGAATTACTTACAAGACACTAGAAAAAAAGGAAAGCAGTATAGAATCAGATTTAGACTTTCATGATTAGGATGTTGCAGATCAAATAAACAGAATAGATAGTGGCACTGCTGTTGTAGGGTGAGTGAGTGAATATTAACGTCACACTGTTCAGTTAAACGAGGGCTATTGGCGTCGGACCTCGTCATTTTGAAACATGGTTAAGTGACGAGGACGACACCTGAGGTGGCACCTCCTCTCCTAACTATCACACACCAAAGGGAGGACGTTTGAGTTCTCGACAGACTTAACTTGCATCTCTCCTCTACACAGCGAGTTATTAGTGATACTGGGCTCGAACTCGTGACATGCCAGCCACTATCCGATACCTTGACCACTAGGCTACCGCAGTTACACTGCTGTTGTAGGAACTCCTCCAAAAAAATTCTAAAATCACAATACTCTAACAATGATATTTAGTTCAGATCTAGGAACCTGGTCAGCTATTCAATCAGACGCCGATAGATGTTTTTTTAGTAAAAGAAGGACCCTCTATATAAGCCATTGACAAAGTATAATTTTCCTTATGACGACGCTGGTCGAACGTTTAGCTCATATTATTATACTAAAATTTTCCAAATCGGTGAAAAGGTTATGCTTAAATCGTTAATCCATTACAAAAAACTGTGCATATTGTTTTTGCAGCAAACTTTTTGTCTGTGTCATTAATTCTCTTTCCACGGAATATTTTAAAAGTTGGAAACACTACGTTGATATTTTAAAAGAACACGAAACATCAAAAAACCATAATCAAAGCCAGAAGTCTTAGATTGAATTCAGTCAGCGATTACAATGCTCTAAAACAATTGACAGTGACTCGAAAAGACTTACTATTGCGATTATTGGTGTGATTTGCTTCTACGTATTGTAGCAACGTTAAAGGTACTGGTTCAAAATTGCTTAGCCCTTCGGGGTAAGTGTGACAAATTAAATTTGTCACACTTACATATTGCAAATTTGAACAAATTTAACTCTAATATATAATGGTAATTTTTTACAAATAATTCAATCACTTGCTAAATTTGATCCAGTAATAGAGGAGCATCCTCGAAGAGTGCTAAAAAGGGAAGAAGCTAAATACACTATCAACGGGAAAATACTCAGAACGAAATAATTTCTCTTCTACATGAGAATTTTAAACTACATATTGTTCATAAAAATGAACATTATTAGAAAATTTTATATTGCGCCTCCGATTTTAGTAAGATCGAACAAATGACATTTCTGGTAAGATATGTATGTAGTAAGAAACCTTATCTTAATGAAGTTACCGTTAAGATAAAAGAATTTTTTAGGTTTCCTTCCAGTTAAAAGATTGACTGGAAAAGAACTTTCAAATTTAACAGCTGAGAAACTTCAAAAATTAGGACTAAATTTGCTAGATATGCGGAGGGCAGGCCTACGATAACTGAGCCAATATAAATCAGGGGTTCAATCTACAATCTTCTTGTCATGTAGTAGCCACTCTTTAAATTTGATCGTTGATGACATGGCAAAAGCATCCTTAGAAGCCTGCACTATCTCGACAAAGTTAAAGGTATGCGGCATCGGCTTTTTTTCTGCAACTTGACCTAGTATATATATGAGGAAAAATACGAAAAACCATTCTTATTTCAATATGTTCATTCAATTTTGATTTAACATACACTAATATTGGTGGTAACACGATCAAGATAAGTGTAAGTAGTTATTAAGTTTTAGTAAAAGGTGCTGCCGTTGATTTTTGTTTAAATCAGAACACTGTAGTGTATTATCTGTGATAAGTACAAAACTGATATTTTATTCTTTTGATCCTTTGATATAATGTTCTCTAACTCCTGTCCCCGGTTTCTGTTTCACATTTTAGAGGATAATGCCTTCTATAAAAGCTCTTAATTAAATTTATGAATGAATGGAATGTTGCACAGGGTGTTTCCTAAAAGAGTAGAAAAAATTTGGGCATATTGTCAAGCTAATTTAAAAAAGAAAACTCACATATAAGCATGTGTCCTGATGATTTGTTTCGGAAATGAGTACGGAATGTTTAAAAATTGAAACTTTAAATTTAATTTTTTAAAATAGGATTTTCTTACAAAATTGGGTAACTAAACAGGTCCCCCCCCTTTTTTTTTGAGATTTTCATTTTTACGAAGACCTTGAAGAGTGCTACAAATAATTTATTTTATGTAATTTGCTCTAATTTGTTAACAGGAATGGGTATTTTTTAATGAATAATCCATATTCTTACACTCAATAATTAAAAGTCTTGAAACATTTAAATTTTTATGTTCAACTTTAATTTGGCATGATTTATTATCAAGAATTGATGTATTGAGTAAAGTACTTCAAAATCCTAAATTAAACATCGCGGAATGCATTCAAGGCTTAGATAATCTTAAAAAAATATTTAATTTTCCAAAGATCTGACGATAATTTAAAAATATTTGTTGATTCAGCAGCAACACTTGCTACAGATTTAGGTATTCATCCCAAATTTCCCATCTAGAAGCTAAAAAAAAAGGTGCGTTTATTTGATTACGAGGCCAGTGATGAGCCAGTTTTAAATCCCTTTCAGCAATTCAAGACTAATTTCTATTTTGCAATTCTTGATCACACGATCTCTTCAGTTAAATGAAAGATTTACCTTATTACCTGAGTGTAATTCAATATTTTGCTTCCTGTATGAGTTTCACAACATTTCTAATGATGATCTTATGAAAGCCTGTATGGATTTAGATATTAAGTTACAAGTACAGGAAGTGAGTGAGTGAGTGATTTTGGGGTTTATTGGCGCAAGAGCCGATTTCGGTTATACTGCGCCAAACATTTGTTTTAATATCTGTGGTCTAGACGGGAAGAGAAAGAAAGAATGAATTGAATGACAAGAAAGAGGGTCGAAATAGAGAAGGATCACTAGGGTACAAGTACAGGAAGAAGAAAGTATTGTGAAAGATATGTAGATGGCATACAGCTCTGTAATGACATAATTTCATTCAAAGATATTTTTCCTGGTAAAATACAGCCAACTGAGATATTAGAAATTATAGTGAAAAATGATCTTATTCCCTATTTTCCAAATTTTGCTCAAGCAATAAGAATTTTTTTAACCTTACCTGTTTCTGTAGCTTCAGGTGAAAGAAGTTTCAGTAAATTAAAATCATTTAAAAATTACTTGAGGAATAATATGACACGAGAAAGGCTTTCAGATTTGGCCATAATCTCAATTGAATCAGAAATCTCTGCAAAAATTGATTTAACCGAAACTATTAACAAATTTGCTTCTCAGAAAAGTTATTTTATAGTTACAGTAAAAAATCCGACGTATAACGTGCCCATATACTTTCTAGCTGCAATTGTTAGTTTTTAGGTATATTCACCGCGTATAACACGCACACCTTTTTTGCGAAGAAACCTGAACCATACGTGCGCAATGCTCTTATATGTATGTTTTAAAGTCCTTTATTCGAGGTATTATTCCAAGCTTTAGTAAAAAATGGTGTACTTTTAGAATTACAACCCTTTAAGTTCATAAGGAATGTTATTTCTTTCACAGAAACAGTATTTCGATATATGTAAAAGTTTGATTTTTCTATGCTCATCTTTTCGTATTTTTAAAGCTCTCATTTTTAAAGCTCTCATCATACCACGCACCTGTACATTTCCATCTTATTTTTTGAGTTAAAAGTGCGCGTTATACACTGGATTTTACGGTATCATTTATAACTTAAGTCTTTGTAGAAGGACGGACACACGAGATTTATGCCTTAGTATTTATTTTTATTAGATCGTATTTTCTGAGTCAATTCTGTTGTTTTGCAATTATAATTATAAATATGTGTTTTTATTTTAAAGGTAATATTTTTGTTAGTTTATTTATTTTGTTAAAGTATATTATGTCGCTATTATAACTCATTACCTGGTCAAAAAATAAAGTTTTGCACTTCTTTATTTGAGTTTTTATTAATTTTTTATTCTTATATAAGTATATGAGTTTTTAACGTCAACATTAAGTATTAGTCAAAATATGAAAAATTCTCTAAGGGGGCGGCACATTAGGTGTTTGCACGAGGGCGGCCGATACCCTAGGATCGGCCCTGAATGTACGTATGTAGAACATGGAACGAGGATAACTGAGTTCTTATGACAGAATATTTTTTAAATGGCGGGGAATTTCTAGACATAATCCCCTTTTTCCTTGCAGAAAAACTCAGAAATGCGACTGGTTTCGTTCGCATTCGAAAAGTAAAATTAATTCGCCAAATTGGCGATAAACAAGAATGAAGAGGAAAGTAGAAGACAACCCCATAAAAAAAATATCCATGATTTTTAAAGGCAATTTGGTTTTCGCATTGAACCGAGATTGAGAGATTTTTTAATTAGGTTTACTTTTTGAACCTAATCACTACACATTCAGAAGACAAAACAAAACTCAGAATCTGATTCTAGGAAGATAAAAAATTCATTGCTGTTTTTTTTATTTATTGAGCACCGAGGCGGCTGAATGTATTTGAAAAATATGGTTTGATTTAGAACTTAAGGCGTCGTTAGTTCCCCCCCCCCTTATATTATATGCATATGTGCATTTATTTTAAAACATGTTTTTATAATTTTGATACTCTTAAACGTGTTTGGTGCAATTTAGCCAAATTTAGCTCTTGCGCCATAAAACTGCACATTCCCCTCCCTCTCTTATGTATTTCATTTTCTTTTTTAGTGAAGTCTAAATAATGTATATCTGTTATGATCTTTATAAGCTTTTTTCTCTTGCAATGTTCTTACAATGCAAGTTAAATAAAAGCATATGAAAACAAATTACGTAGCAAAAGTTACATAGTAAACAAATTACACAAAAAAGCATGTATAAACAAATTACATACATATGTACATTTATTATATATGTAAATAAATGTACATATGTATATGAATTTGTTCGGGTGGAATCTTGCAACTCAATTTTGAAGCTGATATCTTCAACCGATT
>BMAO01038585.1:0-20102 GCA_019973975.1 Trichonephila clavata | reverse complement strand
TTATCTTTACGAACATATTGGAATAATTCATCAACCTTCAAATTTTATTGTCTAAAATCTTATAGCAATTATTAATTGAGTCCCCACAGCTGATTGGATAAGAGCTGCACTGATATCCGAGATCAATTTCGACGCAAACTACTGAATAATGATATTCATAATGAAGCTATCAAGTGATAGTAAACATATAGGGCTATTGATATCCTTATGGATCCAGCTTTCAAATGAATTCTTCGAATTTAGATGCATATTAAAAACTGATAAATTCACACTAAATTTCTAAATTTGGGCATGTTTCGAGGGTTTCTTTCGTTCCACTCTGATTTTAAGAAAATTATTATTTTTGTAATATTCACTTTTGTGTGATACAGAATGAGACAAAAGTTCTCATTTGGAATACTTCCTTAATATTTACTTATTAAAAGATTATGCAGTTTACAATTGATAACTGATGTTTGTTCAGGTGTACCTATACAATATTTAGGATTGGTGTATCAAAATAAATATTGTAACGAATTTTGTGTAATTAATGTTTAATTTCATCTTCAAATAGAGTAAATAATTTTATCTGGGCTTTTAATAGATTAATATTACTTTCTGCTGTATTTATTTTAATAAAATTTTAATATTTGCAAGCAACTCCATCTCTTACATTACAATGGCGTTTTAATGGAAATATTGGTGATAAATCAAATTAGCATCCTTTTAGTGACATGGTGAACCTATGGATGCTTTTGGAAAATACTGGAGAAATCAATGATATCACGATCTGTAACATCTGCTATATTTTCTAGAAATTGTTAGAAGGTAGCTACGCATTATTATAAATAGCAGACGCTTTCCGAAACTCAGTCAGTATTACCTCACTGTTGAAGAGTTCATAGGGAATTCTGGCTTGTGCTGGTAATCTTTATTATTACTAGCCAGTATTAAAAAATTGGACGAACGTCTCATCGTTGAATTGGTAACACGCATTAAACAATTGCTATAACAAATTACATGGTGAAATTAAACAGCTGTATTTAAAAAAAGAAAGAAGAGTTATATTTTAGCCAGTTAGACATTTAAATGCCATAGTAACTGTTAATATTAATTTAGAAAATTTCTGTTCACAATGACTTTTTACAAGAAGTTTTTAACCCCGCAACTGCAAATTGACCCCAGTGCCATCGTTTTTCACATATGTGCGAGTGTGCTGTATATTGGGGGGGGGAGAAAACACAAGCAAATTTTTCAATAACATAAGTAAATCTTTTCCAACCCCCAGTTAAGGCCATTTTATTATATTCAAAGCCTTCCAAATAGTTTTACTGATAGCAGCGCAAAGAAAAGAAACTTTTTTTGTAGGACGTATACATATGTCCGGCATTTAAACCACTGGTTGAGTGAGACGTATATATATGCCCATGCATTTAAATCACTGGTTGAGTGAGACGTATATATACGTCGGTGGCAGTTAAGGGAGTTAAAAATATGCTTAGTGAAATGTTTACTTGTTAATGGCTTCTAAATTTATTACATGTTGCTCTATTTTTGATTAAATTAACGCCCAATTAAGTATTCTCCAATCAGCATATATAGGGTCTGTTATTTTTTATTCAAAGTATAGTCTATACATTTAACATTAATTAAAAATAAATAACGAAAATATTGTCACTCAATTGTGTTAATCAATGTTAAATTTTATTTACTTAGTTATTGAATGAATCTCGATCATTAGTGATTAAAATAATTCTAACCAATAAAGCGTATCTAAAACATAATGTATTACATGCGTATTTGCATTAAGAAAAATTTATGATGAATACTAAAGAAATTCCTCAATGTTTTGGAAAAATAAATAAGTACATCCAGAATAATAGTTTGAAATTTTTTGAGTGGAGCTAAATCTTTAAAAGACAATACCAGGACCTGAAGACCATTAAATATATGTATCGACGAATAAGAAGCATTGATTGCAACCAATTTGATCAAAAATAACATATTGAAACCGAGGTAATTGTTGAAATTATTTTAAATGTTTTAAGTTAAATTGTTTCCAAATTGTATAAGTCCGAAGATTAAGAGTTTTATCATTTTCCTTATGTTTTTACTTAAAAATAAGATATGTAACAACTTTTTAAAAGTTGGAACACTTCAAGTTATTCCGAAAAAATATCTTTTTCATACTTGCCTTTCCTTTAAAAATCCATTTTGTATACTAAATTTATGTCACTGATGCTAATCACCTTCAATATGTTTTTTGAGCTCCAACAAATATTCCTTAACTTTTAAAGTTATTAAGGACATTGAATTATGGATCACGTATTCAAATAGCTCCTTTTAGCAAATGCGAAGACGAACTTTTTATAAAATGAAAGTTTTTAACTGATTTCAGTATTTTTATCTGGAAAAAGCGATTATATAATAAAAAATAATTACACCCAACTGTTTTTTACAATGTTTTTAGCGCGTTTTTCACGTAGTGGAACAAAAGCTCTATTAGGACGCAAATTTCGTCTTCGTTCCATATTTTGTCGGACCTTTTTCTCAGCCAATATGCAACCTATTGACCTCGGGGTTTCGGCATTTGGTCGCATTTGTGCCCTAGAAGAGCTGAATCATATTTAAATTGAATCATTTAAAAGTTTTTTTTATTTTTTTTTAAGTATCGTACTACTTTCTGTTAGTAAAAAGTTCGTTAGTTGCATTTTTGTAAAATACAACATTTGAAAAACGCGCTAAATTTACTTGGCCATGCCAATGATTGATATCTTGTTTTTACACGATTTGGAAATCATACGGTACACGAATAAATTTTTTTTACACTCATTTTTTTATTTCACCACACATCCTGAAAAAACTTGGGGACTCGTACTTTTTAGATAAGGACTATTTCATGGAATTTATGGCAGTTTATGATAATGAAGAAGTCTATAATAACGAAGTCGAATGTATTAACAGCTATTAACAGCTTATTTAAATTTGCTACAAGAACGGAACAACATTTTATTATTTATGATCTTGACATATAGAGCGTACATAAAAATTCCAACGTATAATATTAAGTTTCGTGTAGCTAGATATCAGAAATTATATTAAGAAACTTGAGAAACCGAAATAACGCCGCCCATCTGGTATAGTGACGCTGACTACGATACCGTAGAGTCTGGGTTCAAATCCGTAGAAGGAATGAATATTTTGTGTTGTAATCCTTCTTTCCTTTGTGATAAGTGCTTCACACTTCCGTGTAAGCCCCCGTGTGATACTTTGTGGTGCAAGTGTTAGAAATGTTCTCAATAGAAAAAAATAACACATTTTTGATTAATTCCTTTGTGCCAGACATCTATTAATAATAGTTTTTTCAATCCAGTTCGTTATTAACGTACACGTTTTTTTTTTATTATCAAATAGAGATGAATAGCTTTTTTTTGTTGGCTAGTAGTTATTTTCCTAATTTCAATTTGAATATTTATATATTGTATATACTGAAAGACTGAATTTTCACTTTTCATTAATTTTATTTATTTATTTTGTTAGAAAAATGAGCTTGTTTCTTTTTTTTTATACATATGTAACGGGGATTTCGTTATTACTTTTCTGGACGGTTTTTCGGGAAAATATTGAGAGTTTTTTTCATCTTATCCGATTTTTTTAAATTTGTGGAACACATCTTAAAATATACCATATATCGCATGCAATTTTTACACGACTTTTTTAGCACGGTTTTCTAAGGAACAATTTTACCGTGTATGAAAAAGAATTGGGTGTATATTTAAACACACCTATGCTTCGTTTGTATTTCAAAACATATTTTTATCGCACTTTTTTTAGAATTTAAAACTGAGAAATGAATAAAATATTTTTAATTACACTGTCAATTTCAAAATCCTACACAATTTTCATACTGCTTAACAATTTAAATCATCCACCAAATTCCCAATTTTAAAGGCTTTTGATAAACAAATAATTAACGAAACTTTCCTTTAAAACAGAAAAATAATACCGTACTGAGCAATTCCTTGTAATTAAAATCCAGACTAAGTGACACGGAAGAAGAATTATCGTCTTAATTAGACTGTTATTGACGAAACAAAAGATCCGGAGACGCGACGTGATTCAAAAAAGAAGCTGCTATCATTCATTGGCCTCGTCGACTCCAAATGATGCTTAAGAAGCCAATTACAGCTCGGTGCAGAAACAGAATATGTCAAACAAAGCCATAAATATCCGGTTCGCTCATTATGGCTGGGCTCTGATAAGAAGTTCGGGTTTAATAAGCAGATCTAAGAGGATTATGACGTGGGACCTTTGTGCAAGCATCTACAGTCCCAGAAGGGAAATTGATTGGAATGTTTCAAAAATACATGATTCTCTTGCCTGTCTCTGCCCAAGAATTAAGAATGGATATCAAATATATTCCCAATGACCAAAGCAAGCTGTAAGCGGAATAACAGAAACAAGCAATTGACTATGCTAGAATTTATTTGTTAAGATTTAGCAGTGATGAGAAAGATATCTCATTTTAAAACTTAACCTCAATCTTAAGAAAATATTCTATGTATCTGATGAATTATAAATGAAAAATATTTACAATTTGATAAATTTCATAATAGGAAAATCTCTCTTTTTTTATTATGTTAGCTTTACTAGCTTAAGCTAGCATAATTTACTAGTACAGTGCTTCTCAAACTTTCAATGTTTGCGACCCAATATTAAATCATAATTTTCATTGCGCCCCCCTTCTTAAAATAACAATGTATTGAATTCAATACTACTATGCTTTTAATTACAGCTACAATACTTTAAACTCGTAAGTGCTCCAGGCGTTTTTTAACGTCTCGTTCACTCAAAGCGTTTACTGCCTTGGACGTATATATACGTCTTTCCAATGTGCGATCTTTTCTGTACACAGTTATCCATAAAATTATTTCGATGGCTTTGGAATGCAATAAAGTGACCTTGATAGTGTTTGCGAAGAATTTTCTTATTTCAGAGAATTTGCTTATTTATTCCTCCCCCCCATCCGATACATCACATACGCGTGCCTACGTGGAAAATGGTGGCTTTGGGGATCAAATCGCATAACTTTTTTATCTGCAGTTAAGGGATTAATTATTAACCGTACAAATTATCAATATAAGTGTTAATTTTTGTATATAATTTAAAATATGACAAGCCCTTGGGGGCACTGGTAATTATTAAAAATGTTCTAATAGTATTTTTAAATTAATTATGAAATACATTGCGTGCAGTACTGACGTATTTATAAGTTTATTACATGAGAATAAATGTGTATGGTATTTTTTTATTATGTCAGAATGTATTCTGTTTGTTTACTCTCAGTAAATTAATAATTTTTTAAAAGAATCTTTTTCTCACGATTTTTCGATATGTTCGTGCCACCCTCGTAGAGTTATCACGCCCCCCACAGTTTGAGAAACACTGTACTGGTAAGATTTCAAATATATTTTCATAAATCTGAGTTGTTGAAGTCTGAGCTGTCTGAGTCTTTGTAAGTTCTGAGTAAATATACTTCATGACGTTCCTTTTCAAGTTTTATGAGTTATTTTTTTTTAAATTCATTTTATGAAATTATAAGAGGAATATAATGAGCTACTTGAGTCCTTTACAAGTCTTTACAATTTCTGTTCAGTGGTTCCATAACGAAATGAAGTTTGTGCCGTTATGCAATTATATTAATGTGAATGAGAATCGGGTATTATAGAATAGTTGGGTAACATGGAATACCCAGGTTTTTTTACTCAGTTTGTAGTTCTAATCCTTGGGAAAACTTTGAAGTACTGAAGAAAGACTCCCATGATTCATTGCAGTTTGAGTTGACTACATGTTGTTGTCATTGCATTCGCTATGAAACAAAGTGTATTTTGCGATTTTCGAAATTTTTGTAGTTAAGTTTTCAAACATTTTAACCTACTAGTACGTGTGTGACTTGAACATTAAAGTTAAGCATTATGCAGTCTAAAAGAATTGTAGTTTGTAATAATTTGGTCGGGTTTTGCTGACAATGTTTTGTCCTTCAGTTTAAAGGTTCATTTTCCAAGATGGCTTTTTGGGTTTTATGTAATTTTAGATTTTCCATAATACCCAAAACATTCTATTCTGATGTATCATTTGTAGTAGACTTCAGGCCATCAATTAAAGAATCAGAAGACAAAGATGCTGAATGTATCTTTTACAACGGAAAATTCTCCGAATTTCACTGAGGGAAGATTTGGATCCAATGCTTCAGCTGTCTTCTATAAGCTCACCTTGATTGTACTGGTCTGTGACATTTGTTAATAAATTCGAAACAAAATTTAATTTCACGTATTCTTCAAAAGTTGACTTATTTAATTAAAAATAACTACGTTTTATGAAATCTCTATAGGTTTTCTATTGATATAGACTACCTATTCCATATTACTCGATTATTTCAAAATAACCTTTCGTTTATCCTTTTTCAAACAAAAATAAATAATTTTATTTATAATACCAAAATAAGTAAACATTTTTTCTTGAAGAGGGATGATTCATTACAATCGTTCATAGCAGAAATGGGTATTAAGTTGATCGCGATCGACCGGTAGACCGGCAAGATCTTTTGGGGTGACCTCCTTAACAAAGACCTTAGATGTGGATACTCAAAAAAACATATTAATGGAACACCGTCGCCAGTGAGACTGAAAAATCGTCTTTTCACAGTCAATGCGACTGTGTTTACCTGAGCAAATGATTCAACAAATGTGCAGACCTCAATGCATCTTCATTGGAATCGCACAATGACACTTACATGTTCACTGTTGCTGTAGGTAAAAAAGCGACACTGCGATGCCAGTAGTAGAAATGAACTTTTCCCCACACGACAACTGAAGGGGAGGATAAATGTTGATGATCAGCTCTTTCCGAGATAGCACGAGATTGGCTACTGAGTCATCCTACACCCGCGCTTCCATGGGATTGGGTTCTCGAGTTGATTGTTGGGTTTAGTTGATTTTCCGTGATGGAGTGGAATCGCAGAGAACAAATGCAAGGACATACGTCGGTTTTCGAATGTTCTCGGCTCGTTTCATTGAATACGTCCAAGCTCCATAGTGTAGAAATCGCTCATAGTTGTTCAAGAATTCAACTTGACAATTTTGTTTTTCTTGTGTTTTTGTAGTGAAAACAGTAATTTGTCATGCTTTTTTTTTAAAAAAAAAGGTATAATGCTGATTACAAGTGTTTAGAAAAGAAAACAAACTTTTAACATGGATGGGACACACCAACGCCATAGGGTGGACAGCAGCAACTTAAAACCATTAGAAGTAGCCCGTGCTCTGGAAAAGTTCGTCTACCCTGGTTTATAGTATATATCCATGAGGACTTTGGAGATATTTTTTTTTATCAAAAACCAGTTAAGTAATTTTTAGAAATGTAAATGATATTCCATAATATCCGACTTTCATCTACATCTGGCCTTATTTTCTACACTGTGGATTTATTTGGGAATATGATACAAATCTCTAATTCTGTCGTTTGGATACTTCCGTCAATATAAATTTCAAATTTCTCATGGGTTATTCTGAAGGTATTTAATACTCCGGAGCAAGAATTTATTGAATAAGGGTACTTATTTTTTATACCGTTGACCCATTTCGCCAAATAAAAAAAAACATCACCAAACAAAAAAGTCGCAAAATGCTGTCATTGTACGCGCTAACGAAATTATTGTATTTGTACATCCGTGAGAACAATTTCCCACTACACTACATATCGAGTAACGTCTTTTCATTTCACAAATTGGTTGACGGTATAATATTTATCTACCGCAGTGCTTCTCAAACTTTCAATATTCCCGACCCAATATTCAATCATAATTTTCTTCGCGCCTTCCTCCAAGCAATAACAATGTATTGAATTCAACAATTTTATTCTTTAACGCTAAAGCTACAATTCAACTTTAATTTCTTATATGACACCAGCGTTTATAAACGTCTCACTCAGCCAAAACACTAATTTTCTAGACGTATATATACGTCTTTACGATGTACGATGTATTCTATGCAATGATATCCCTAAAATTATTTGAAAGGCTTTGGAATGCAATAAAAGGACCTTGACAGTGTTTGCGAAGGACTTACTTACTTCACAGTGGATTTGCTTCCCCGCTCCTAAAAAACATCACATTCACGCTTCAACGTGAAACATGTGAGGTGACATTGGGGAGCGAATCATGTAACTTTTAATGGGTAATAAGATATTAATTATAAAACGTACAAATTATCAAGATAAGTGTTAATACAAGCCCAAGGGGTCATTGATAATAATCAAACTTGTTCTTAACTTAGTATTGTTAAACTAATTATAAACTCTATTTATAAGTGTATTATGCAGCGTAACTGTGTATTATATTTTTTATTACGTTCAAATGTATTTTGTACGTTTCTTTCAGTAAATTAATATATATTTAAAATAATCTTTTGTTCTTGATTTTTCAATATTTTCGTGCCTCCTCATAGAGAGGACGCGCCCACAGTCTGAAAAATGCTGATATTCCGAATAAGGTCACTTTTAAACGTGAACAGAGAAAGAAAAAGACTTTTGAAAAAGTGTTCAAGTGAATTTAATCTGTTAGTGAAATAATATGTACAAAATATCCCAAATATGTTTATTATAAAATATATTAACGTACCAAATTACATTTGAAGGAGTTACTTAGGAACTAACTAACTATATATATATATATGAGTTATATATATATATATATACGAGTTATATATATATATAATTCATGTGCAACACGCGTCTATATACAAATAAAATTTTATTCTAAAATTCTGCTGTGGTACAGTTAATTACAGAGACACAGCTAATTTGCAATTCCAAATTTTAACAATAATTACTATAAAAATTAATTATTTTCACAATAAAATTAGAAATTAATTTTTTGCACAATAAAATTATAATTTTTGAAAACAAAGTGTATTTTTCGTATTTTCTATTCTTGAATGAGGTAGATTAAAATTTTTCAAGATTTCTGATACGTATTTAGAAAAAAAAAATACGCTTGGCTTTGAAGTAGTTTGGAATTAGTTACAGATCCCTTTTTTGAAAGAAAAAAACACATAACAAGAATTGAGCATTACATACCCTTGAACCTAAATCGTAAAATCTAAGCCAAAACTATCAAATATACATAGCTATAACTTTTATTGTTTAGTTTATTACTGCACATCTAATCATTCTCACCATTCTCGAGCCCTCTTACATATACACAAGGGTACATATAACATCTTAAACAAGCTTACATACACAAATAACTTAACTCAAGAAAATGTTCACATAAGCTCTAAGATGTATGTAATACTACACGTATATGTGATAACACACAAGCCTATACCTATCATCTTTCATGGTCCCTCACACCCACGTATATTTCAAGGAGAAAGTAAACCACTTCAATAAGTGCAATTACATTAAAAGAACGCAATATGTGTTGCTTCCTCACATATTTCATTTATTTTCCCGAAATATTTGACAACTAGATTCCACTTTGTGTGGGGGGTTTTGTGCAACATCTAAAAGCATTTTGATTCCTTAGAGTATTTTAAAATATTACTTTTGCAACCCTTAGGGTAGTAGCAACGGAAATAAACATTCAAATTAACTCGAAGAATATTTATAACGTATAAGCGAGAGCACTGTGAAATATATCAAAATAAAATTTTCTGATAATAAGTTTTAAAACTCAAAAGTAGATTTAAGCCTGGTATCACTAAAGAACAGAAATAAACAAATAAAAATATATATATATATAAATGAATTAGCTTCATAAGAAATACTTTTAAAAAAAGAATTTGCATTGTTTTCATATTTTTCACTGTATATATATATATATACATTTAATATACATGCATAATTTTAATTATTTTTATCTCACTTTTCAAACAAACAGCCAAATGAAAAAAATTAACATATTCATCATTTGCCTTTTCAAAAACTTTTTTGAAAATCAGTATTATAAACTACAAAGTTTAATTTTCAGTTGATGTTCATACAAAATTAATGACTCTGCTTGAAACATATTATTGAATCAGATACCTTTTCTCATTAAACGGTTAAAATTATTAGAGCTTCTTTGCAGTGGAGGAAGGGAAAGTATGGTTTGGGGCCCCAAGTCGTATGTGGCATGAGTCAATCCTTGGGCCACCTAGTAGCTTGCCCCCCCCCGTGCGATGCGGGGGCTTCTCGGGTGTGCGTTACACCACTGCTTCTTTGCCAAAACGCAGGTGACCACAGTAGCCGGATGGCCATGGTCACAAATTATGACTGAGTCATCGTTTCGAAACCTAGTACCATTGTAGATCTATCATGAAGAAGGGATGATACACTTTAAATTTAAATAGACTCAAATGCCCAGGGGCGTAGAGTGGAAATTTGGAGAGTGAGTGCCGTGTCAAATGTCGTCTATTTCACTTGACAGTGGTTCAAAAGTTTAAGGTTTGTCGTCAATATCCAACGTGTTGCTTCACAGTATGATGAAAACAAAATCAAATACCAAAAGACAATATGAAAAACAAGGAACGAACCACGGGCTTTTTAATGTATATTGTGTTACCCTAAAATGATAAGATATTGAATGGTTGGTGTTCAAAGAAGCAAGAGGGACTTCACTTAATATTTATGCACTTAATTGCTTTGTAAAGCTACTACCACTGTCTACGATTGCATTTAGACAACAAAAATCAATGACGCATTTCAACTCGAAAGTTATATTGAAAAAGTAATTTAATTTTTACTGGTACATACTTGAAAATTTAAATCCCGTTTCAGTAAATGAACCTATCCAATCGGATTGATAGATTTGCTTTCAGAGTATCAAGCCTTAAGCGTAAACTAAAGCGAAGATTCACAAATTATTTCCTGTTCTTGTTCCCAGTTTCTGAAGTGTTAAGTACGTAATTAAACTCGTAAAATGGATAAATAATTGCGATACTACTGTAAGAGAGATGTGACAATTAAGTCAATGTTGAAGATTCTTATTACATCCAAAAGGTTAGAAAATTCGTTCGTAAATTAGTGTCGAATAGGATAAACCCTAGGGTGAAACTTTATTTGAGAAATGCTGCTTTCGCTTGAACTAACCATGTTTAACTGATTGATGTTTTGAGTCTGTTACTACTTCGTAGATTTAAATAAAGATTAATTTAAAAGTTACAATGGAGTGAATCTCATTTAACATTTTGGCATTTAAATTATTTGTGAATAACAAGTTTTTTAAGTATCTATCTATCTCTCTATATATATGCTATAGTACTAATGTGGCTAATTCATTCACTATATTGACTAGTTATCTTACGTTTATAACTGTTTTGTGTATTTTTATGAATTATACACACACACACACACACACACACACATATATATATAAATGAACAAACTTAGCTACTAATGTTATCAATTTATTTATTTATTACATACATGCCAGATAATAAATTTTTGTCTAATACATAAATAAAAAACAAATAAGAGTTTCTAAAAGGGGAGATTTAAATTCATTCCTTCGAATAAATATGTGCTAAACAAATATTCAGTAACAGAAAATGTGTTCAAATTTAATAACATTAAAAAAATGGTTAAAGGTATCCAAATACTCTAAAATTGTGAATTTTTCCAAAAATTGACGATTTTTTTATGATTTTATTTTATAGGTCAATTTATTAGCGTTATAAAAATATCAAGTTTGTTGTTTTCTGTTAACTAGAACAAAAACTACAAGCGTTTTAGTAAAAGCAGATGCCATTACTTTAAGCAAGATGGCATACTTTAAAACGCGTTTTACTCGAAATGAGTTTCTTTGAAAATGCTCAAACGGGCCCAGCGATTCCTACAAAAGTTTTCGAAATAAATAACTGAAATTTTTTGAGTATATTCGGCATAGTAGTAAAAGCGTTTTAACTTTCAGATTTATCAATCACCGTTTTATTACAAAATTTACAGTCCCTTATGTTAATATAATCACTGTTTTCTTAAGCAGTTTCTTATAACAACTAAGATAAAGTGCTCTAGTTTTTGTAAAAATTAAAATATCGCTTATTACTTCAAAAATGAACAACTCAACAACACATCAGAATTGAAAAATTGAAAGTTTGTTCATAATCCTTTGGTATAGAATGGGCCACGTTTAAGTTATTTTTTGTAAATAACTTAAACGTTTGTTGCTTCTTTATTTTAGCATATTTTTTTTAAATGTACTAAGCAAATCTGAAAAAAAAACAAAAACATTCCATTTATCTATTTTTTTTAAAGTTGTCGTAAGTAGTCAGATACCTTAATTTATCTCCTTTAACTACTCAATGATTGGTCGAGATTCTCACCTAAACTTAAATGCAAGTATAGCTGGCCTCTATGATAAGCCAATCACAGAAGCTCCTCTAGATACTAACTCTCATTTAACTTTTTACATCTAAATATTTTTTCTCTTTAACATGAACTCCTTTGCTAAAATCGGATTATCTAGTCATCTCCCCGCCCACTCCCATCACTAAAATTTTTCTAAGTCGAAAATTTTTCATCAGTTTTTATTTTAATTTTATTTTATATTTGTAAATTTTTTTCATATCAAACTAATTTTTCTTTTTATTCATTTTCAATATTTATATTTTAAATTTTATATATTATTTATTATAAAGGGCAATTTGAAAGCGTTTTAATGTCATCTAAATTCTCATGTAAGGAGATGAAGCTTTAGAAGAACCAAGTGCTCCCACCCCACCAAGCTACAAACCAACAGACAAATAAAAACATTGAAATACAATGGTTTCTTCATAGAGTAATACGTAATTTTGTTTATTTATAAAAAATTTGAATTTTTAATACATACAATCTTATTAATACACATGAAAGAAATATTTAAATAGATCACGTTTAAATATTGATATAAGATTTATATTTTTTAAAAATAGACTGTAAATTTATTTTTATCGGTTTATCGGCATATAAATCACAAGTATAAATTAAAAGAGAGTTTAAAAATAAAACATAATACTTTCATTTTGCAGATGCGATTGTATTGAAATGAATGTTAAATGTATTTGTATAGTGTAATTCGGGAGAATGTTTACCTTAGTTTCACTTAAAGCAATTCTTTAGTGTTGTGGTTTTACTTATAAATTAAGTTTTGTCTGAGCTACTGCTGTTATTGTTGATGAATTGAATCTGCTCGTACTTCATTAATTTTATGTAATTGAAAGACGAATGGGGATTTTCAGTGTTGATGAAAACAACTATCACTAGCTTGTTTTGACATCTCTTCTGTTGTTTTTAACAAATATCATTTTTTCTCAAGACGTTGTGTCTTATTTGACTGTAGTATTTCCATTTATGAAAATATTTTATTTTATGCAAAATTTCTATTCATTTGATATGTTTATAAATCACTTTCCAAATATTTAATGTTTTATTTTTATTTAACTACTTAGCGCTGTTTTTTAATGTGTGTGTGTATTTGCATGTGCCATGTGTGCAATAATCCCTCATTTATTCAAAATATACTCATCTATATTGTTACGAATTTTGCTTAATTAATGCCTAATTTCATCTTAAAATAGTGTGAATGATTTGTAGCAGAATGTTTTAATCCGACAAAATTAATTTCTGTGGTATTATTTTATGTTGAAAATTGTAGTATTCGCAAACATCACCATCCTTAAACTATAATGATGATTCAATGGAAAATTGGAGAAATTTTGAAGCTACATCCAATTTGGCATCATTTTTGGCAACACTTTTGATGATTTAGCATCATTTTTGGTAACCACTTTTGATGATTTGGCATCATTTTTGGCAACCACCTTTGATGATTTGGCATCTTTTTTGGCAATCACTTTTGATGATTTGGCAACAATTCTGGCGACCATTTTTGGAGACAGTATGGGTGTTTCTGGAAAAATTACTGGAGAAATTTTTTTTCACGAACTGGAGAAATCATTCGAAGGTAACGGCGCAGAATATAAATAGCAGTCTTTCAGGGAATCTGAGACAGTATGACTCCGCTGATGAAGAGGACGAGTGGTTTGTTGAGGATAAACTTTAATATTGCGTACCTGTATTTTTAGGCACTGATAGTTGTGCCTGTGGGCTGAAGAAGGTGAAAAAGTCTTCTGGAATATAATTTGCGAATTTTAGTGTTCTATCCTGTATTTTAAGGATTATTATTTTTTTTTACAATAAGTTTTTATCGCTCTTAAATTATCTTACTGTTTGAGACTTATTGCATAAAATCCACGAACTCCAATATACACTACAATATTAAATAGCTCTGATTGTTGTAAACTTAAAGATTTGAGATTTAAGTTCTGTGCATTTAATAATGATGAATTTCAAATTCATGACTTGTACTAACTATCCCTATATTTCAATACGTTTTGCTTTAAAATGATATAATTTCAGTTCAATTTAACTACACATAACATTTTTAAGGATCATTTTAGTTGCTCTAGATATATTTTTAATCTGCTTAAAAATGAATTTTTTAAAAATTTTTTTAAGAAAAAGCGTTAATTATTTCAGAAATTTATCAAAAGAAATCTTGTGTGTGTGTGCAATTACAAATGTATTGTTTTACTAAATAAACAAATGGCTTCAACAACAGTGATGAAGTAGTTTTAGTTTGAAATAGAAAAATTACTGGGAATGACAGTATGGTCAACAATATTTAGATCGGCTTGAAATACTATTTTTTTATATTACGCACAAACCTAAAGATCGAGTACTTGATAACATTGTACATAAGCCGTGAAGTGTATTCCTTAAGTAAAAGACGATAAATAGTTTTAAATGAAACCCATCATAATGCAATAAATCCCTTATTTTATTTTATTTTCATCTATTTTCCAAACTAATCCTAATAAATAATGTTTTTCTTTTCTTTCACCCCATTTATGCACTAACTATTACGAAACAAATGCCATTCAGCCATGAAATTGAATTCCCATATTTTATTTTTTATAAAAATGAATCATGCATGGAATAATAATTTGTTTTCGATTTTATTTGCATTTTGAATTATGTGTAGTAATTTTGTAATTTTAAATCCTTTCTTTTTCTAGCCCATTAAAGCTCGAGTGCTTTATATAATTTTTTTCAAAAAAAAATTATGTTCCTATTTTTTGCTTTTTATATTTTTGTTAAGGATTATTAAAATTCTCTCAACAAAAAACAAATTCCTAATTAAAGTGTAGAGCTGAGACATATGAATTGTAATTCCAAAAAGTATCATTGATTTTTCAGTGCATTTAAAGTAATTTAAAACAGAAGTATACGTAAAGTGATTCCATGTGAATTATCATTATGTTATATTATATTTATCAGCAAATCTCAAATATTCATTCCAGTTATATATGTGTTAGGAGGAAAATTTGCTTTGTGCGTGTTTTCTTATGTTTGCAGAACACCCTTTTTTATACATTTGTGACTATAAATTATAAGAATTTGGGTTGCAAATTAAGCTAATATTTAATTTCTAAGAACGTTAGAGTAAAAATTGCAATAATTATTGCAAAAACAAGTAATACAAAAAAAATTAGCTACTCTACTTAGGTAAACAAAGAAAGATTATATTGTAGTTTATTAAGTTTATTGATAATGAATTAATATTTGGACAAAAAACTGTTTTCACATCATGTCGTTCACTGCAAATTTAACAAAATGTAAGGGCTCTGTAAGCCTAAAGTTCACGGAAACGGACTCTTGGCTGGCGTGTCATGAGTTCGAGGCCAGTACTATTGAAGTTCTGCCATGTTGGGGAGCTAAATATGTCGAGAGCTCAAACGTCCTCCCGTTTGCGTAGTGTGGATGTTAGGAGAAAGGGTGTCAGCTTAGGTGTCATCCTCGTCATTTGACCATAGTTCAAAATTTCGAGGTTCGTTGCCAAACGCCCGCGTGTAGCTGAGCATGCGACGTTAATATTCACGAACTTATCAAAATATATTTCAACTTGAGTGGCACCATCTGTTGCAGTTAGTTGTAACTTAGACAGAAATAATGCAGAATAAGTTTAAAATTTAAAAAAATATAATTTAATTAGAATTTATGTTTAAAAAACTGTACTAACATCAAACTTTTCATCCACAGTAAGTTTAAAAAATTCATTTGAACTTTAGTGGATGAAAAGAATGTATTTCAACTTAACGATTGAAAGTTTTCAGTTTTAATCATGTTTATTCATCTCTCTCTTGTAGAGAAATTTTGATATATATATGGAGAGTGAGAACTAATAGTAGGAATTGAAAAAAAAAAGAATTAACGGCTGATGCAACGGCATCTACATCAGCATCAGTCCTCAAAGATAATAACAAAATCCGATTGCTCTAGGTGTGCATCAGTACCCCCCCCCCCCAAATCGAGACAAAGAAAGTGTATTCACAAAAGAAGATATAAGATCAATCAGGATTGGAAAAGAACTATCTTTTTCTTGGAATCTTAAATTTAAATCATTTACATATCTTGTTGTATCGGCAAGAAAACCTAATCTTCATTCTTGAGAAGCAAGCACTTACTAGGCAATTCATTGTTTTCTTCCAGATTCTTTAAAACCACTCCCTAAAATTCTAGAATCTCACGAATGCACTTCCTTCGAAAAACCAACGCATACAACAATGGAGTGTAGTCTACATTATTATTTTCTATTGTTATTTAATTAAGTGTATTTAAAATAGATTTTGATGTTTTATTTTGTCTGAAACCACCACATTTCAATAAAAAGTTTAAAAAAAATTATTATTTGTTGTTATTTTTTCAATTTTTATGATCTTTCAATAAGTTTTCGTGTGCCACTCTTACAATTCTGCCGTGCCACAATGTGGCACACGTGCTGGGGGTTGGCCACCCCTGTTGTTAATCAGGGTTAATTAGATTGTCAATACATTATTATAAGATATTTCAAAGGGTTTCATTAAGGTTTTGCGAGTCACACGTAAACAGTTATTTAAAGTACCAGAACTCGGAAGTTTCTCTAAATATTAGACAAATTTTAAAACAAGGTGTTTCGGGTACTTACTGCCCTTAACAGTACATTCTCAAATACTTTTTATTAATTTATGTGTGAACAATCCATTGATTTTTATGTTTTCGATACTACTTAACAAATGATAATATATATGTTACCGTTAAAGCGTATAATTCAGTTATTTCACTTAATAACTAGGTATTTCATGAAACAACTAGATAAGTCAGTTAAAGTATATAATAGACGAAAAATTTCGCGCATACTTTACCAAATTTTTCTATAAAATAACTAAATGTTCTATGAAAAAACTAAGTATAGACCGTTCAAGAGAATAATAAACAATTTCAAACATATTTTATAAAATAATTGATCATAAATAGCTAAAATCTCTCGAAAAATATTTTTTATAACTTTTGCAAATGAACAATTGATTAATAATAAGACAAAACACGGATGATATAATTTATTATTGCTCATATTGCTAGCGTTAGTTAAACAGAAAGGGGGGGGGGGGAGCATATGTTGCAAAAATCGATTATATTTCAATATTATAAAGAAAAATACTTGCTGGGAAGAAAAACTGTTGCCTTATAAAAACATTGTTTGAACTTTTTGAAGCAAAAATGTAAAAGAAATTTAATATATACTGTATGAGATACCTTTTTATTTTACACTGCTGGCCACCGTAAACGCAACACCCTGAACAAATAACATGAAATTTACAACATGCATTAGCGGAGGTGAGATATGCAAATGATTAGAATTTCAGCGCAGACACACATCACGCACGCTTGTGGCGACACCTCAAAGCGCTATTTAAGGCTTGGAGATTTCGACGATTTCAAGTTCGGCAATTGTGTTTTTCTTGTGGTTTTTTTCAAAAAATGATCAGTTATGTCTCGTAGAAAACAGCGATCAGCTTTTGATCAAGTATCCGAGTTCGACAGAGGAAGTATACTGGCCCATCGAGATTGTGGATAATCTTTCAGGGAAGCAGTAGTCGTGTTGGACGAAACCAAACAACTGTAATGCAGATATGTGACCGTTGGATGCAGGAGGGTACGTGGTACCGACGTGGTCAACCGCATCCACCTCAGTGCACCACTTCAAGTGAGGAAAGGCAAATTGTGCGCATGGCAGTGACGGATCACTCAGTCACATCACGAACAATAGCACTGCACATTGAATCTGTAACGAAGCATTCAGTGTCTGCGCGTACCATTCGACGCCGTTTACAGAAGAGTGGTCTGTCCACCAGACGTCCATTTCTTGGTCTACCCTTGACGCAGAACTACAGACGTCTCCGCCGCCAATGGTGCGAGGAAAGAAGGTTGTGGGCGGCAGAATGGAATGAAGTTGTCTTTACTGACGAGTCACGCATTTGTCTGCAACACCACGATGGTCGGATTCGAGTCTGGAGACACCGTGTAGGGAGGATGCTGAATAGTTGTGTTATGAACCACAACACTGGTCCTGCAGCGGATATTATGGTATAGGGCGGTATTGGGTATCACTCTCACACTCCTCTAGTACGCATTGCCGGTACTTTAACCAGCCAGTGCTACATCTCCGAGGTGATGGAGCCAGTTGTCCTTCCTTACCTTCAGGGCTTGGCCACAGCCATATTTCAACAGGATAATGGGCGACCACACGTGGAATGCATTGTCCAAAGGTTCTTCGTCAATCACCAGATTGAATTGCCTCCCTGGCCAGCTCACTCTCCGGATCTTTCGCAGATAGAAAACATGTGGACCGTGGTTGCTCAACGATTGACCCAGATTACACCCCCAGCTGCCACACCAGATCAACTTTGGCAACGTGTGGAAGCTGCTTGGTCTTCTGTACCCCATGAACACATCCAAAGTGTTGTGGGGATGTTTTTAATTAAGAAAGGTTGCTAAAAGATAGTTAAGATAAAAGTTATGGTAGTTAAGTCACATCCACACATTAAGAACCATCATCGTTAAAACCATCTTTTTATTTTCTACCCTAAAAAAAACGATATACAATAAATTCGTGGAACAATGATTTTTTTATAATTTTCACAGCTCGCGTGCTTGATAAAAGCAGGATCGCCACTGTACTCCGCCCTCTAATAGTGCAGCAAGTACTAAAGTTAGAGGTAACGAGAGTTAAAGTGAACCCGTCGTCCAGATCTGGTCACATAAGGTAGTGGAGTAGAATTTGTAGGTGACACAGGACTCGATGGAGAAGAATCAGGTACTGGCTTTGTTGAAGTCGGAACTGCAACTGGTGGCGGTGAAATTATTGGTGCAGATGAATGGTGAGAGTTCTCGAAAAAACGCAGGTTTTAAGCAAGCAATGTTGATTGTGGAATGTTTGCCGTTCTTTTCAATTGTGAACATTTTTTCAGTTCGTTTCAGTACGAGGTCCATAATATGGCGTCTGTAATGGTTTTTAACAGCATCATGGCGCACGAACACATGAGAACAAGTCTTCAGAGCTGGATGTACAAATACTTTCTTGCTGCCATGAGATGTAGTTGCCACAGGTTTAAGTTGGTCCATTACGGCTCGTAAATTTTTTAAGATTTCATGAGGGTCAACGTTAAGTGAAGGGGTTTCGAAAAATTCTGCTGGTAGTCTCAGAGTTGAACCATAAACTAGTTCGGCTGATGTGCACTGTAGATCTTCTTTTAATGCGGTTCGGAGTCCGAGCAAAACCAATGGAATTGATTCGGTCCATTTCGTGGGTGCATGACATCTGAGGCTTTGTTTCAGAGATCGGTGAAATCGTTCGACTATTCCATTCCTTTTAGGGTGGTATGGGGTCGTTTTGATCTTTTGGACACCTAAGAGTTTGGTAAGCAAAGAAAACAAATTGCTTTCGAATTGTCGTCCTTGATCAGTCGTGATGATGGAAGGTAAACCGAAGCGTGAGATCCATTGAGTAATGAATGCACGCGCAACGGTTTCAGCAGAAATGTCGGAAATAGGAATTGCCTCAAGCCATCGTGTGAAACGATCTATACAGGTGAGTAGGTATTCGCAATTGTTTGAAGGTGGCAGAGGTCCTACGAGATCTAAATGAACATGATCGAATCTTGCTGGAGGTAGTTGGAAAGATTGGAGAGGACTATAGGTATGTCTAGCTACTTTAGATTTTTGGAAGT
>BMAO01038584.1:0-17026 GCA_019973975.1 Trichonephila clavata | reverse complement strand
TTTCATCATCATATAAAATGTAAAAATTTTGAAAAGACAGAAAGGGAGAATTATCATAAAGACAACCAATTCTTTGCACAGATAAAAAGAAATGCACAACATTTTAATAAATGGAAATTCCTTCTGCTTTCTTAAAACAATTTACATAAATAAAAGAAATGGGTGCTACTTACTTGTTCATAAGAAAATCATTCCTTACAGATGCATTTTGCTCACTATCAGCAGATAGAACCCATCTAAATGCCTGTTGATTAATTTGTATACTGCTAGAGCGCCTTCGTAAACCAAGGTTATCTGTCTGATATGGTGAATTACGTGGACTAGATGAATGCACTGCAAAATTTTCAGCTTACATATGTTTGTAATAATTAATGTCATACTTTATAAAAGAGAAGTTTAAGACCATTTATAAACTTAACTTTATAAAAAAAAGTATTTCATGAAAAATTTGAAATTATAATAGATTTAAAACATGAGTAAAGCATAAATTTAACACAAATGCAAATTATACAGTATAATAAATACATTAAGTTTACATTCATATAAATAAAGTGAAGAATATAAAACGTTTTAATTTATATATCTTTGAACCATGCTGCGGTACATTAAAAATAGAATACTATTCAAATTAAAGTAAAATACTTAGAAACACAATTAAATATGTCACACTAAATAAATGCTTCTGTTACATTTCAAGTATAATATATCCAAAAATAAATAAAAAATACAATACATACAAAATTGTGATTCATATATTGATTGAATTCAACAAACAAAAATTCATGAATATTTTCTTTATAGAAAAATAAAGCATAAAATTTATTGTTTATTACTTGCAAAACTGTGAAGCAACATGAGGGCTACAAAGTGGCGTGGTGACAAACCTTGTAATTTTAAACCACAGTTAAATGACAAGGTGGAATTTGAACAGGCATCAAACTTGCACCAATGTAAGACTCAGCATATTTACACACATCAGACCTTTCTACACAGTAGATTTTTAATAGCACTATGACTTGACAAAAACGCCAGCCACAAGTTCATGACTACAACCACTCGACTACCACAACCATGTCAGTTTAATTACTTTGTAAAAATTTCATCTAAGTTAATTAAATTTTAGCATGATACATAACCAGCATTACCATACATACCAGTTATCTTTACAAATTACTCTGTGTTAGTCAATATTGAAAACTAATATACAGATATTTGAAAATTTTTAAAAATGAAAAGTTTGATAAAAAGGTTTTGCAATTTATTTCAAGTTTAAACAGAACGCAAATTCTTACTTGAGGATAAAAACTCTGTACCGTTTTTCAAAAGATGCTGTGGTCAGGGATAACTTCCAGTCATTCTACACAAAAGAAAACAATAATAAACAATACAAATCAATGAAGAAAAATAACACTTTATTCATATTTATTTCACATGAAAAAATAGTTCCATATTCGTAACAAACATAATGTTTCAATTATAAAAATTTTAAAATTATGCCTATAAACTATATTATTTTCTTACTCCTGCTACTACAACTAATTCAACAAAATGACAATGAAAAGTATATAAATAATAAATGCAGTTAGTCAATTGTATCAATAATGAAATTTTTTAATAAAAGTATTTTATAGGTTTATGAAAGAGTTATAATTCATATATTGAAAAATATGAAAATTCAATTTTCTTTCATTCTAATTTTATCCATATAATATAATCCATTGATAAATATATTCATTAATTTTTAATAATGCTTATTAATAAGTATATATTATTCCTCATTGGGTTCGTTATATTTTTAATCTATAAATAAAAGATATCATTAACTTCCTTTGTATTTTACTAATAAACTCATGTTTATAAAAATTATTAAATTTATCAGCTTTCCAGGTATTTTTTTAGATTATCTTTCTTTTTCCTTTTTAGAAATTTAAAGATTTAGATTAAATTCAGACTCAATGGCTATGTTTTTTACATATGTGCATATGACTTTTACTTTAAAGAAGCATTTTTACTTATAAGACTTTACTTTGAGATATAAGAATACATAATTTCTTAAAAATTGATATTTATAATATGTTACAAAAAAAGATAATGCTGTACATCTATAAAGAAAGCACATTAAAAAAAAACTATATTGTAATTAAATTTCCTTTCTCAAAAAATAAAAATGGCTTTTCAGAGCAGTAAATATAGAGATAATATGTATCATCAATTGAAACATGAAAAAAATTAAATTTTGCAATCATACACACAAAGACAATGAGAGAATGTCCATAGTAACACAAATAATTGTTTTGAAAATATTATCCTGATAACATACACACCTGATATTACATAATCCTTACAACAGTTTTCAACTGGATACTTTTGATTAATCATCATAACAATTAAGCAATTATTTTGAAAAATTTGATGGGTATATTAACATATTCATAATGAACTTAAAATAAAATTCTGAGCTGAAAATTCATATGCATCGTACTTGAAAGAATGATTTTTAAAAAAATTATATAATATCTATACATCATTCAAATAGTGATTCTCAAACTGTAAATTGCCTATGTGAACATATGAATAACAATGTTCCAGTAAGTAATAACAGAAATGAAAAAATAAAAATAGCTAGAAATCCTCTAAAGGAAAACTTACTTTCAAAAGGTAAAGTTAAAGGTTTATTTATAAAAATAAAAATGGGTAGTAATTTTTTTTCTATTTTAAAAATGCAGCAATTGCATTAAAATATAACTGTTCTATGATCAAAATAATTATTTTCTGAGAAATACTAAGAGATATTAAACTCAAAGCATCAAAGTTCCTTGCAGAAAAAAATAATAATTTCCACACCCTTCCATAAAAGAAGAAAACAGTGTTGGAGATACTAACTTCAATATGGTTAAGATGTACATCATGAAAAAATACTTAAAGAAAATTTGGAAACTACAGTTTTAAGTATATAGATATTTTTATTTAATTACAAGCAAAATGTTTCAGTTAATTACACAATTTTATGATTAGCTACAACATTTAATTTATTGGAAAATGAATTTAGAGAGAGAGAGACTTACGCATTATAGCAATCATCACAAACTCTAACTTTGACATTCCCATACCCTCAACAATAAGTGCATGTTGTGAGCAGTTGGCACAAACAACCCGTCCGCAACGTCGACAGTGATGTCGCGAGAAAACTAAAAGAACAAACACTTTAAAAAAAATATGATTTTTTAATCAGAAATTCCTTGACATTTTAATCTAACAGTAAGTAGTAGTGAACATTACAGAAAGATAAAACACACAATAAACAATAAATTCGATACATATAAATAATATGTAGTATATTATTAAATAATTAATATATTAAATAATATAGAGTAAATCAAGATCAATATGTCTTTAATAAAATCACTGCTAATTTAGCCTCTACAATTAAGTTGTTTTAGATAACTCTCTATTAAAATAAAACTTAATAAAAATTAAGTCATGTTACAATTTGAATATAAAAGTTATTACAGAACAATACATTTCTAAAAGTTTTACCATGTTAAAGCGTTCTTCTCTACAGACTTGGCACCTTTCAATTTTGGCATCAGGTACCCATTCATCTTTTGTAGGCACACGTAAAGGCATCATGAAAGGTTCATCACTAACAAGTATTTCTTCAGTGCTTAATACCAGAGTACTTGAAGAAGAGACATCTGAAAATAAAAATGTCATTAATAACTGTAGTCCTGCATTATGATTTTTGTAAAGAAGGAAAAATCTTTTCATCTAAAAAACTAATATTATTAAAAATGTTTCTCTCTTATCTAACAAAAAAAATTAATTTCTAATATATATACATATCTTTTTTTCCTAAGCATTAATTGCAAAAATATTTATTTAAAAAAAAATTAAAATTGGTATAAATTCTTTTTGTTAAGCTTAACATTTGTAGCTAACAACATAGTAATAAAATTTCTTTAGCATTCTATTTTGTTGGGAAATATGAAGCTTTCTAAAATAAATTGTAACAGGTTATCTTTGAAGGTTTCCTTCTTGAAATGAACTTGGGTTATTTTTTATTTGATATATTGCTTATATCTGATATATTGGGTTTGGCATCATTGTGAATTATAATTGAAGCCTTCTTATGGAAAAAATGTGATGCATTAATGAGATTAATTATATAAAAGCAAAGAGGTAAAAGTAAAGGAAAGAGGATAGTAACAGAGTATTGTTCAGAGTGGAGATGCTTTGACAGACAGCCGATATTATGGGATTTATTTCAATCGATTCCAGAACCTCTTTAGAAGAAGGAATCTAAAGTCATTATCTTAAGGAATTATGTGTGCATCTGAGGATGTTGGTTGTTCCAGTTGATCTGCATTCCTGCTGGTTCTATCACATAAGTAGGATGTTTAATTCTTTAAAACGTTTTCATGAAGCATAGATCTTCCCACCATAAGCTAATAAAGTTATTTAATTAATAAACTAATTTTAATAATATTTACTAATATGATTCATGTGTGGCCAAGTCTTGTTTCTCTACATTAGGTTGAGATAAGACCTTTCAAGAGTTTGTCAGAAGTATTATAACGATATGATGCAATTTTATATTAAAAATGACTAAAAATTATTTTTGAATAATTCTTAATTTATTTAGCTTTATTATACTGCTTACACTCAAGATGTATAATTTAAAAAAAAAAACTTTTAAATTTTAACCAGAAACTAAAAAATAGTATAGTATTTTCAGGCTCTTCTAGAAAACTCAACAAAGATTGAGGCTGTTTCCCATTAAATAAATCGACAATTACAATTCATCTTTTAATAATATGTCCCAAATTAGTATAATCAACATGAGTAAAGTTTTAACATGGTAAAATCAAATAATACCTGAAAGCATGTGATTATTGCTTCTTTAAACTGATTTATTTTAGTAAAACGTTTTTTAAAAGCAAAATCTTTAAGAATATTTTGACATATCTCGTTGAAAAAATTCCGTTCAAAATGCAATTTAGCTTTTATATACATTTCCTGAAATATCTATTGTTGATGTTTTGTGACTTTGTGTGTATCTTTCATGACTTGAAATAGGGAGGCTAATGAATAATGAAAAATAATTTATGAATGAATAATAAATATAGCTCATAGAATTTCAATCATCTGGAAAATAGAATAATGTGATACAAACTGCAGCTTATGGTTCAATATTTCTTCAATATTCTTATTTCAAAAATATTAAATGAGTCAAAAATAATAAAAAATTTTAAAATTAACAAAAAAATTAACTTACC
Organism: Trichonephila clavata; assembly: GCA_019973975.1. Classification (NCBI taxonomy): domain Eukaryota; kingdom Metazoa; phylum Arthropoda; class Arachnida; order Araneae; family Nephilidae; genus Trichonephila; species Trichonephila clavata. The sequence goes on along the minus strand of BMAO01038584.1, from coordinate 11,750 downwards.
AAGCAAAGAATCTAGAAAATGAACTTCAAGAGCTTTTGAGGCATAATCCTCTACTAATTGATTAACTGAAGATAATGTTAACACAGGAGCCATACCATGATTTTCTTCTTTTAAATCCTGATATATAGCTTTCAAAGCTAATTCAGCATCTTTCAGCTTAGGAAAATTTTTTTATTATTTTGACATGTATTTCAGGTAACTAAAAACAAGTATTTTTGACTATAAAGCAACATTCAATTTAAATTGCTGGTTATTTAGATTAATTTATAGAATAAATAACATAGATATGCTGGCTTTTTAAAAGTTACGCAAGCAATATAAATTTTCAATTTTTGGAAGCATATTTAAATTTTTAGCACTTTAAAATTGCTTTGAATGTAGATGGTAGTATGCAAGCATTATATATTATAGCCAATAACAAATGCACATGTTTGAAACAGCCATTGAAGATGCCAGCATTTTGAAGTTTCGAAGAAGTGCTTTTAAATGCGAGTCAAAAGCACTTATGCACTTCAACAGATTATTTGCATTAATACTCATGGTTTTTGTGGCTGAAAGAAAATAAATGACACATAGTAAATGCCTATGTGCTGTTGGGAGGAATTGAAGCAGGACATCCAATTAAAAATATCACTCTTTTCTTTAGTATTTATTATTTACCAGTTATTCAATTATATAATTACAATTAAGTCATGCAGTTGTGTAGAGAGTTGTGACCAATTATCCAATGGATTACCAATCTCACTGATGACTGGTATACTGATATAGCAGCCAAAAAGAATCAAGAAAAGTAACCTTCCCAACTAAAATATTCATAATTGTAGCATCTCTTCACAAAATAATATTTGCCTGTATTGTACACAAAAGACTACATAAGATGCGACTATATGCCATAAAACCATGTGTTTGTGTTAGAATAAACATATCAACTGGATGTCTTGAATCTTCCCAGGAATCAAGTAATAGGCATGCAAGGATCTTGAAAGAGCAATGCACTACCAATCAAGCTAAGAACATCATGGATTCAAAATTAGCAGCATTCAATGGAACATACCAAGATGTAAATATTTAAAAGTAGTGCTGTGAAACTTATGCAATATTGGAAAGTCCAAAACCCATTGTGAGAACTTATACTACAGCAGTTGAAAAAGATTTTCTTTTTTTTTATCAATGATAATCTCCATCCATATAGAGCTAACATACTTGATAAGTACTTGGAGAGTAAGGTTATTTCTTCAAACATACAGGCTCTTTGAAAATCTTTGGGATGTCCTTCCTCATCCTATTTTTTGCACATTTTTCTCCTCTAGCTAGTTTAGGAAATTTGAAAACTGCCTTAACAGAAGAATGGCCATTGCAACCATCCACCAAAGCTGATTGCTACATAGAACGAATGAACAATCAGGGTAAAATTTGATTGAAGGTCCTGAATGTGTTTACATATTTTATTTGAATAAATTTTCATTCCTTTATTTGGCTATAAACATCATTCAGTTACTCAACTTAATGACATATCATAAAAAAACTGAAGATGAAAAGTTTTTTCAATTTTGCTCATACTTTTTGTTTCCTTAAAGCATAAATATATTTGCTAACTTCAAGTGCAATTCTGAGTTAATCAAAGCTTTATTTTCACCTTTTTTTGTTAATTTTATATTCTCATACACTTAAACAATTTTTAAATTCATATTTTTTTCTCAGTTCATTTTCAGACTTCTCATTTGTTGAAAGTATATATTCTTATTTAAAATTTTAAATATATAAAAGTTTAAATGCATTTCAATGATAAAAAATATTCTAAAAATATAAATTAAAATCAAAATAATAATTTCTAAAACTCCAATCAAATTTAGCTAATATGAAATGTATAATTTATATAATTAACACAATCATAAACACTGATAAAATGAGCTAAAAAGACATTGAAGAATACAAACTTACTTCCACATTCATAAGCATTTGTTCTAGAAGGATATATGGATGTGCAGCTAAATCTGAATAGAGCTCTTTATTAGGAGATTTAAGGGCAGACAACATCTAAAATAATAAATGTTCTTAAAATAATAATCAAAAGAAAAATATTTAAGAATAATACAAAAAGTAAACAACGATGTGTATTATAGCTAATATTTACTTTATACTCGAAAATTGTCAGAAAAAAGTGAGAAGACAAATTTATTGTAAGTTTAAATTATGTTCATTTTAAAAACATTGCAACACATTTATATTTTAAACTTATCTTTTTCCTTTTAAGAATATATTACGAATATTAAAGACAAAAAAAAATGATGCAACATTAATTGAACATACTTTTAGTCCAAGAGCCATATTGAAATAATGAAATTGCTTCTCAGGTGAAACATTATTATCAACAAGGTATTGCACTAAATACAATTTTGATTCAATTGTAGGAAGCTCTGGTAAAACCATGTCACATAACACCATGCACTCAGATGGATCTTCAAATGAATCAATAATCTGAAAAAATTTATCAATTTATACATATAAAAGGATAAATGAATAGTTAGACTGAAAATATAAAATACATGGCATTAAGAGTAAATGCAAAAATTAATTAATATACATATTTATGTAATTACATTTTACAAAAGCAATCTAAAAAGTAAAGAAAATATCTCAAAAAATTGTTAGAAGTGTAATAAAAAAAGTGGAAAAATACCTCAAAAACTGCTTGTTCTTGAGGCGGATCTTGGGTTAAATACCATATTATGTTCATAGATAATGCAAGCTAAGGAAAAAAAGAGCATACAAATTATGAAAGCTAATAAATAAGTATTTAAGGTTAGAAAAAATGTTAAATAACTGTAATTATAAAACTTAAGAATTTATTTTTTTAAAAAATATTATCTTCTTATTTATAAATTTTAAAAATTCAAATATGCTTATTATATATATGTATACAAAATTTATGCATAATTCCTACAATCATAGATCTAATAAATTACGTACCCAACATGCAAAACACAGGCAACAAATGCATTTTTCAAGGGTTTTGCAACCAGTATAGTGTAAAAGTAACTCAGTAAGAAGGTGAAGCATAAGCAAATATTAGCATTATGAAATCAGAGAAGACTTCATGGTGAGCAAACATGTGAAATGAGTATGCTCAGTGCCACGACAGCTTAAAAAGGAGAAAAGATGCATTTCCAGATTTTTCTGCAAGCAAATGTGAAGTTGTATATTCATAACAGCTACACGAAACCATCAGGGTGCCTTAACACATGGTAAGATGATCAGCAAACTTGAAAAGGACATAGTTTGGCAGGGATTTGGGATCGACAGGAATGTAGATTCAAGAACTTGGAAACTCTTGCAAATGACAGGTATAGCTGTAAGAAAGGTAGGTAGTGGTTGGTCAAGAAAAACAATAGCAAAAGATGACCAGTATATTGTTCTCTGGGAGAAAAGAGACTGGAACCAGACATTGGACAACATTGTCTAGCAGTTGCATATGCAACTGAACAGGTATCATGGTTTACTGAAGCCAGATGTCTTCCTAAAAGTGACCTATCAGCCTAATGTCCTGAACACTGCATGCCAATAACAACAGTACATCCACAGCACTGTTTTTGGTGTCATCAAGAATACAGATTGAACATCTCATCAATGGAGTCAAATTATTTTTACTGCTGAGGGTAACTTCAGTTTGAGCAATAATTCTCAATGCCATTTGATAAGGAGATACACGATTTTATCCCACTAACATCAGGTAAAGAGACCACTAGGTGGTCACACATCCTAAAATGCTTGTGTAAGTAGGCATTATATTAAATGGATAAATAGAGCTCCATATTTTTTACAGCTGCTCACTTACAAAAGATCGTTACTGTGATTAAAAGAACCTCCCGCATGTACATCTGTTCCGAGATTCCATTGGTCCAAACATTTTTGTGGATAACATTGCACATCCACAAAGGATCTCTGTTGTTGAGGAGCGTCTAGAAATTAAGGATGTTTGCAAAATGGATTGTCTGGTGAGCTGCCCTGATTTAAATCCCAACAAACATGTATGGGATGCTTTGTGGAGACACCTGGCAGCAAGATTGTATCCTCAGGAGATCACCAGACAGCTGAAACGGGTTATCTTTGAAGAGTAGAATATCTTCAAGAATTTCTAGATAATTTGATATTGAGTAGAAACAGATAGTATTAGGCAACCGTTGCAATTAGGAGAGATCATATCCCTTACTAAAGGACTTAGAATTGCTATTCTTCTTCATAGCCAGACAATGTTTTTTTATTAATGCCATTCTATCCATAAAGCCTCGTTTTCTGTTTTATTCCATAATGTATTCATACAATTCATTTTTTGACTACCATACTTTCATCAATCTTTAAATGTTACAGTGATTCTCTGTACTGTGAATTTCATGTCATGTAGTGGATTTTTTTCTTCAGAATCACGGAACAATCCGAAACGTTGCTTATATTTTGCACCCTTGCGTATATAATTACAGTTTAAAAAAGAGAAAAAGACACCAAAATGTTCAATTTTAAATGAAATTATGGTTAATAATGTAGGAATATATATATAATATTACAAAATGTTTATTAAATTAATATACAAAAAATTTTTAAATTTTAAAAATATTTTATATATAAATTTTTACCATTTTTTGCTCTGAATTAATAATATGCAATTCTGACCACTGAACAGCCAGATTATATTTTCCTGATGATTTAATAAAATCTAAAATTCTTGACTGATCCCACACTGAACAATCAGCAACTTCCTGCCAATTATTGAAGACATAAACACAATCCTTTGCATCAGAATCACCAAACATTTCAGAAGCATCAAATATCTAAAGAATGTATAATACAATTATTTAAATAAATAAGAAACCAGTCATGTATTTAAAAAGAAAATATTAGGATTTCACTAGATTTAGAAATTAAAAAACTATTTAAAAACATTTTTAAAATTTAATAGAATTGAAGTAAAAATCTTCATTTCATTTCACTTCTCATTGAATATTTAAAAAACATACTAAAAAACTTAGCACTTTGAATTCAAAATATAGTATATTGCTTCAAAAAAGTTTTATTTAAGAAAAAAAATAGCTTGTTTTAAAACTTTATTTTCAAGATGGATTATTTTATTCTGAGTCTCATAGAATTAAAATTTATTTAGTGAAATATGTATGTATAAATCATGTATGTGTGCTCCCTGTCTTTTAAAGAAAAAAAAAAACTATAAAGGCTGATTTATATTCCGTAGGTAAATTATGATATTTATTTATATGTTGTTCAAATTCATAATTAAACAAATATACCTTGAAGAAGCACTTTAAATATAACTTTAATACATAGTTTTAATTTAAAACTTGCATTTTTATTGCTAATATCAAAAAGCTTGTTTTAATAATTTTTTCACAACTGGAAACAATTCATAATCATATTACTGTTGATTCTTAAATAATGATATAAATTAAATGTGAAAAAATAACTAGCTTTACTTACCTTTTTATATAAAAGAACTTCTTTCAATTTTCTTTCTAAGCCTTTATGAATAGCAGGATAATTTGTAATTTGGTGATCAGATAAGCAAAATTTCAAAGCTTGAACTGCTGGATGATCTTCCCACTTATACACATTTTGTAAAATAATATTTGCTCTATATACAGGATCTCTTATGCACAATGCATAGTTACATGGGTCCATGGAGCTCATAAGTTTATTAGCAGAAGCAAGATGTTCTAAAATTAATTTTCTTAAAAGAATATAAGTTTCATCTTTTCAAAAACATTCAAGATACAAATCAACAAAAAGTAACGCACGATGCCATTCATTTTTCGAAAAACAAATTCTAATCTGTTCACTTAAAAATCCCTTGTCAGGCGAAGGACTCAAAGCTGATGAAAACCAGGAATATTCATCTTTAGTAGAGATAAGCATTTTTTTATAATATGAGAGCAAAAGAGTAACAGGATTTTGGTTTTCTGATTCCTCAGATAAAAATAGTGTTTGCACAGAAGCTTCCAAGCACAGATTTTCAATTGACATACATTCAGATACTAGCTTGCTTCTAAATATTTCATAGAGATCATTAAGAATGGAGCATTTATCTTTTAAATAATTCAATACACAAGGCTGAGTGTCAAGGACTGGTGCAGCTTTCCCTGAATTATTTTCCAATGTTAAAGTGTTAGAATCTGCATATGATAGAATAATGCCACAAGATAGTACAGGAGCATTGAATATGAGTGTCAAAGAACGTTGCTTTTTTTCCAGAAGTATCTGAAATAAAATTAAAACTTTTCAATCAACCAATGCAATTTTCAACTTTAAAATTAACTTATTAAAAATATTTATTTAACCTCAAGTAAATTATGAAGCAATTTTTTTTTATTAAAAATAATTCTTGTAAAAATTAATTTAAAGGAATACATATTAAACAGTATTCTTTTACCAATATTCTCAGTGGATGTTTGCCCAGAATCTTCAGACAAAAAAACGATCTAGAAAATTAGCAAGTTAAGGCTGCCTGACATAGATAATAACTTAAGCAATCCTTCATCTTTTGCCTTCTCCAAATCATCCACATCCTCCTCAGCAAAATCTTCAGCATACCATCTTAATAATATTGGGATAGAAAGCTACAAGGAAAATCATTAATTAAAGAATAATTATTTTCTATACAAATAAGATATAAGTCACATTCAAATTCAAAAGTACAGAATAAATAATAGCTGAAAATTATGTATACTTTACACCAAAAATTTATGAATGAACGAGTTTCTAACTTTTTACAATATGATTTTAATATTTGCTTATACAGGAACCCTATTCACATTTTAAAATATTATCAATTAAGCCATTTCAGCAAAATGCTATGCTACAAATACTAACAATACATTTATTATAAAATTTATTTCATAAAAAAAATTACATATTTAGAAGCATATTTAGGATATTAACAATAATTTAATACAAGCCCATAAAAAAATTCATAATAAATACATTTTATCCCAACTTGAATAAATACAGAAAATTTTTCTCTAAAATTTAACATTACACATTATGAAAATATTTAGAATGAATTTAATGATTTCCCTTCAATATAATTTATAATTAAAATACACATATCCATGAAACTATTTCCCCAAAACTTTTTGAAATAAATAAAGGAAAGTAAAAAAAAAATAGTTGCTGCATATTTGGATAATTTAAAATAAAAATAAAAGCTTTAAAGCAATATAATGTTATAGATGCCAAATTTAGTACAGTAATACTAAACTTAACGATAGGAGGGACTGAGTAATAACCGTGTAAGTTGAATTCACGCAAGTCGGGGAGTACAGTTTTGCATATAAATACATATAAATTATTTTTAGATGGGGCCAAAAAAGAAAGAAAATAATAATTTAGAAAAAAAAATGTACAATAAATTCTTAGATAACACAAATGCAAAATCGCAAACCGAAGCTATTTTGATATGGAAGGTTTCATAAATTTAACAAAGTAGTCTGCCAGCTCAAATGCTTTTTGCTCCTGCAAGATTTCCTTGAAACATGTTAATTCATTTTTTTATTCCTTATTTTGTTGAAAAAATTTGCTCTTTATTGGAGTCAATATTTTCTAAAATATGTAACTTTTTCTATTAAACTGAGGCCTTCTGTCACATTCCCAACCATCATTTGATCTTCTGATTGAACTGGGTCTAAAATTCTTCAATAACTTACCCTTGCTTATGCATTTTTATCAGATCATCAATTGCCAGCTCTTGACTGTGGGAATACAGCAGTTCTTGAACGTGATCACTACCCATATCTTAACTTATTTGTCTGACAAGATCGAAAATTTCTTGAATCACATTACCAATTTCATCAGGTTCTGGCAATAATACCACCTGTTTCAGTGATAATGGGGAAAAAATAGCTAATAGACAAAAATTTGAAAATTGTGTGACTCCAGGTTTGCGTAAGTCAAGGTATTACCTGTACAAAATAAATCCTCCTTAAAAGGATCTTAAATTCAGGATCTGTATTTTTTTTTTTTTTTTTTTTCAAAAAGAAAAAGAAAGAAAATTTCCTTCGATATTTCAAATAAAACATGAAATCAATTTTCTAAATTTTAGATAATCATAAATTTATTCATGTTCAAATTCAATGCAAACAATAATAATAATAATTGAGAGCTGCTGTTTAAAGAATATGTTTATTACAAATATTTTTTAACACATTAATTACAAAATTGTTTAATATTTATTAATAGCTATTAATTGTATATTAAAATATTAACCATATTTTTCAACAGTATTTTTCAATGAGTTTAGAGGTAACAATTGTTGATAGAAAATTAATTTTTATTTCATGTAAAATTTTATTACATAAATTAAATTATCCTTAGTTGTATAGTTGCAATAGTATTATTTATTTTTAAAAAGTTTTAGGAAGATACTTTCTAACATAGTTCAAAAATTCTCTAGTAATTTTCTTTTAGAATTGATTAGCCCCACTCAAACATCCTCAAATTCTTCATCCTTTTTTTAAAAAAATGCATTTGTCACAATTTGAGAAATATTATATGAAAGAACATGCTTAAAACAGTCTCAATGTTATTTTTAATTTGAAATAATATTTTATGAAAGTATTCACACACATAAGCACTGAATAGCATATCAAGAGAATTATTTTGAAAAAAAAAATATTTTTAAACATATATTTAAAAATGCAACATACTATATCTTTCTAAGATCAATATCAACTGCAAAATCTAAATAATCCTTCATAGCTTCTTCTAATGATCATCAAATCATCACAATACATTACCTTAGAAAAGAAAAGTATGTTAGAGTGAGAATTCCATGAATATTAAAAAATTTCTTAAAATATCTTAAAAAACGCACTTAAATAAGTTTTAAATGTTTTAAAAGATCATTACAATCAAAGTTTTAGTTAAAGTGGAATTTCAATCAAAATATTAACTTAAAATACAAATTAATGTTTACTATTGGTTTTAACAACAATCTGTCAGGAAAAAAAATGCTGAGTTATCTACTTTACAGTATTAAATTAATTGTTAATTTGAAAATATAAAACAATACAGTAAGTACAGCATTTTTTATTTAATTTTAATAAAATAGAATCAATTAAATTATTTAACACAGCAAATTTTAATAAAATAAAATGTAATTCAATATTTTTGAAAAAAATTTCTTTTTAATATTTTGAACATTGATTATTTTTTAAAGTAATGTAAATCTCTGAATTTCACATACAGTAAAATATGTTTAAAGCAAAAACATTTAAGATAAAATATTGGTTACCAGGAAAAACACAATGATCCAGACAATGTATTTTCATAAGTTTTTTCCCCTCTTAACATGAAACGAGAATTGATTAACACAACAAAATTTTCTCTCGGGAATAAACAAAGTATGGAAAACATCAGCCTCGCAGGATAAATTTAAGAGGGGGAAAGAAAGGTGGTTTTCTATGTTTTGTAGAAAGGATGCTAACTTGGCTTTGAAATACTCTCAAAATGGCCTGTGACATGAGCCAATTTTGTTTATTTAAGCTACTTTCATCAACCACCCCTACAAACACCACACAGAAACATCTCATCTCTCATCAGTTGGCTTTGGAATTTGTTGATGATTTCATCGCAGTGTGAGTAAAAATTATTGAGTTTGGCTCAAGTTTTTTTTCTTTTTTTTTTTCTTCCCCATTTTAGAAGAATTTTTTACAAGCACAATGGCCAAGAGCTCAGGTTGGAAAGCAAACAACTATTATGCTTAGAATGAAGATGGAGTTTCTTAAGGCTGTTAATCAAAAACAGAATACAAAATGAATAACAAAATGAATGACATAGAACAATTTGTTGACAATTTGATGCTAAATAAGACAATGCAAAAAAAAAATATCAGATTATTTGACAAAAACTCAATAAATGTTTGCTTTTCAAAAGCTTGACAACTTGGTATTAAATTTCATTAAAATCTTGTTTTAGAGATTTTTATGAACAATGTACTTTTATACACATCTATGCAAATAAAATGTAAACTCTAATACACTTAACTTGATTGAATTATTATTATTATTATTTTTTTGGAAAATATACTTTAATACTAATTTTTTGACACGAAAAATATTTCAATTCCCTGAGTTTTGTGTTAAATTGTTTTCACTATATTTTATAAATACGTATGATGCAAATTTGACGAGAAAAAAGCATACTTGCAATTTTGGAGAATACAATAAACCCTCTAGTAAAACAAATAATGTCCGTGGTTCTAATGGGGGTGCATACTTTTCCCATTCAGGTTTGCAATTATCTGTAATTATATAAATATTTACAAAATAACATTATTTTGTGTTATCAAATATAACATATAGTCTTAAAAAATAAAATTATAATAATAGTTAATATTTATATGAATATTTTATTAATAATAATAATGTTTATACAATTCAAAAACATTTCAATTTTTTCCAGAGATATACATAAAAGAAACATTTTTTCATCAAATGTAAAGAAAATATAATCAAAAAGGCAAATGGCAACATGTTAAAACAAAAATCTACCTTAATATAATGAAATGAGATAAATTTCCTCTGAAAAAAAATTAAGTTTGTTTAAAATAAAAATTCAAAACTAAATATAAAAAAAAACTAAAACTAAAACTAAAAAAAATTAATCTTAATTTTTTTTAAAAAAATAGGTGATTAAAAGCTGATAAATATAGCTAAACTGTAACAAATTTTTAATATAAAAAATAAAATTCCAATAATTAGAAAGATATAGTCATAAATTTAATATATTTAAGAAGAAATGTTTACAAATGTTTAAACAAATTAGATACAAAGCTATTAAAGCATGTCAAATGGCAGTTTTAATTAGTTATCAACAAATCAATATTAACCATTTGAGTGCAGCAAAACGCTGTTTCTCTTTGCTTGTTGTATGCCAAACCTGCAGAAAAGCGCAATCGCGTTTCTCTTGATTTGTACCAAAAATGCAGAGATACGCAATTACACTGCTGTTTGTTAGTAAATTTGCAATCAAATGAGAGCAGTTCATACCAATTGCATATTCATATGAATCATAGTTTTTATTATTTTAATTCAATTGTGGTTTTTAATAATAAGAAGTTAAATAAAACACAGTGTATGGTAAGCAGTAATGCAGTACAGTCAAGGATTGTGTATGGTAGAAAAATAATCCAGTGTCAAAAAATAGATAACCTTTTGATTTTAATTTTTTTTTAAATCACCATCAGATAGATTTATAAGTACAAGTGAATAAAAAAGTAGCTAAGCATTTCATTCTGCCCCTTTAGCATTTATTTAGAAAATTCTTCAGAACTCAAATGGTTAAAGCAAAAACTCCAGTAATTTGTAAATGTTAAATATGAATTAAACTTACACATAAAAATAAAATGCATGCAGCAAATATAATAAAAGTGAATATGACACAGTACATCAAAATAAAAGGGTAGTAAGGGTTGTTCAATATGAATTACAAAATTTCCTCCATCAATGGAATTTGAAAAACATGTCCTACTCATATTTTGAAACTAATTATTTCAACTTATGTACTTCTTTACTAAAAATGAGCCTTGATAGCTAAACATATGTCATTCAGAGTATCAAACTATCAAAGAATAAGATCAAATCTTCAGAAATTTTTCAAGATCATTTCCCATACCATAATACAGCAAAGCTTAAAATACATTATAAATGCTTAGTGATCAATATTTCTGAATCACAGAACTTTTACAATAT